>JAODUO010001144.1:0-146301 GCA_025642075.2 Ridgeia piscesae | reverse complement strand
AAAAGTCATCAGACACCATTCAGTACTCATCAGACATCATTCCATACTCATCAGGCATCATTTATTAGTCATTAGACACCATGGAACCAACGTCAGACTTCATTCAATAGTCATCAGATACCATTCAATAGTAATTAGACACCATTCAATAGTCATCAGATATCATTTATTAGTCATCAGACACCATTGTAAAGTCATCACACACCATTCAATTGTCATCAGACTTCAATCAATAGTCATCAGACACAATTCAATTCTCATCAGAGAACAATCAGTAGTTATCAGACGTCACTCAATAGTCATCATTCTAAACTCATCAGACACCATTCAATAGTCGTCCGACTTCAATGAGTAGTCATCATACACCATTCAATAGTCATCAGACACCATTCAATAATTATTAGTCATCATGCTAGTCATCAGAAACCATACGATACTCATAAGACATCATTCAATAGTCATCACACACCCTTCAATTGTCATCACACAACATTCAATCGTCATCAGACGTTATTCAATAGTCATTAGACATAATTCAATTGTCATCAGACATCATTTATTAGTCATCAGACACCATTCAATAGTCATCAGACACCATTCAGTAGTCATCAGACATCATTCAAATAGACATCAGTCATCATTCTAAAGTCACCAGACACCATTCAAATAGTCACCAGTCATCATTCTAATGTCATCACACACCATTCAGTAATCATCAGACACCATTCAGTAGTCATCAGACACCATTCACCAGCCATCAGACATGATTCAATAGTCATTAGTCATCATTCTAAAGTAATCACACACCATACAATACTCATCAGACATCATTCAATAGTCACCATACACCATTCAATTGTCATCAGACAACATTCAATAGTCATCAGACATCACTCAATAATCAACAGTCATCATTCTAAAGTCATCAGACACCATTCAATTAGTCATCAGACATCATTCAATCGAGCACTCATACATCCATTCAGTTTTTATCAGAAACCATTCAATAGTCATCAGGCATCATTTATTAGTCATCAGACATCAGTCTGAATTTATCAGACACCATCAAATAGTCACCAGACGTCATTCAATGGTCATCAGTCATCATACAAATATCATCAAACACCATTCAATTGTCACCAGACATCATTATATAGTCATGAGACACCATTCAGCAGACATCAGACACCATTCAATTGTCATCAGATCATCAATAGTATCACATCAGTCACTAAATTAATTTCATCAGTCATCATTCTAAAGTCATCAGACACCATTCAATAGTCATTTGACTTCAATCAGTAGTCATCAGACACCATTCAGTAGTGATCACACATCATTTAATAATCATTAGTCATCATTCAAAAGTCATCTTACACCATTCAGTACTCATCAGACATCATTCAATAGTCATCAGGCATCATTTATTAGTCATCAGACACCATGACAATTTTTTTTTTTTTTTTTTCATAGCATCAATTATAGTAAAATTAATAATCATTAGTCATCATTCAAAAGTCATCTTACACCATTCAGTATCATTCAATACTCATCAGGCATCATTTATTAGACATTAGACACCATGGAACCATCGTCAGACTTCATTCAGTACTCATCCGATACCATTCAATACTCATTAGACATCATTCAATAGTCATCAGACATCATTTATTAGTCATCAGACACCATTCTATAGTCATCAGACACCATTCAACATCGTCAATTCAATAGTCTCATCCGTATTAATCATCAGCACATTCAATAGTCATCAGACATCATTCAATAGTCATCAGACACCATTCAAAGTCATCAGACACCATTCAATTGTCATCTGACTTCAATCAGTAGTCATCAGACACTAAGTCATCACATCATCATTTAATAATCATTAGTCATCATTCAAAAGTCATCAGACACCATTCAGTACTCATCAGACATCATTCAATAGTCATCAGACATCATTTATTAGTCATCAGACACCATGCAATCATCGTCAGACTTCATTCAATAGTCATCAGATACCATTCAATAGTCATTAGACATCATTCAATAATCATCAGACATCATTTATTAGTCATTATACACCATTCAATAGTCATCAGACACCATTCAATAGTCATCAGACACCATTCAATAGTCATCAGACACCATTCAATAGTCATCAGACAACATTCTAATACATAAATCTAACCCATCAGACACCATTAAATTATCATCAGACATCATTACATAGTTACGAAACACCATTAAATATCATCAGACATCATTCATAGTTACAAACACCATTCAATAGTCACCATACATCATTCAATAGAGACCAGACATCATTCAGTAATGTTCAGACATCATTCAGTAGTCATCGGACACCATTCTATAGTCATCGTACACCATTCTATAGTCATCAGACATCATTCAATAGAGACCAGACATCATTCAGTAATATTCAGACACCATTCAGTAGTCATCGGACACCATTCAGTAGTCATCAGACATCATATAATTGTCATTAGTCATTACACCATTCTATAGTCATCAGACATCATTCAGTAGTCATTAGTCATCATTTAATTGTCATCAGAGAACAATCAGTAGTCATCAGACGTTACTCAATAGTCATCAGTCATCATTCTAATGTCATCAGACACTATTCAATAGTCGTCAGACTTCAATCAATAGTCACCAGACACCATTCAATAGTCATCAGACACCATTCAAGAGTCATCAGACATCATTTAATAATTATTAGTCATCATGCTAGTCATCAGAAACCATACGATACTCATAAGACATAATTCAATAGTCATCACAAACCATTCAATTGTCATCAGACGCCATTCAATCGTCATCAGACGTTATTCAATAGTCATTAGTCATCATTATATAGTTATGAGACACTATTCAGTAGACATTAGACACCATTCAATTGTCATCTGACACTATTTCAGTAGTCATTAGTCATCATTCTAAAGTCTTCAGACACCATTCAATTGTCATCAGAGAACACTTAGTAGTCATCAGACGTCAGTCAGTAGTCATCAGTCATCATTATAAAGTCATCAGACACCATTCAATTGTCATCTGACACTATTCAGTAGTCATTAGTCATCATTCTAAAGTCTTCAGACACCATTCAATTGTCATCAGAGAACACTTAGTAGTCATCAGACGTCAGTCAGTAGTCATCAGTCATCATTATAAAGTCATCAGACACCATTCAATAGTCGTCAGTCTTCAATCGATAGTCATCTGACACCATGCAATAGTCATCAGACACTATTCAGTAGTCATCAGACATCATTCAATAATTATTAGTCGTCATGCTAGTCATCAGAAACCATACGATACTCATAAGACATCATTCAATAGTCATCACACACCATTCAATTGTCATCAGACGACATTCAATCGTCATCAGACGTTATTCAATAGTCATCAGTCATCATTATATAGTCATGAGACACTATTCAGTAGACATTAGACACCATTCAGTTGTCATCGGACATCACTCAATAGTCATCAGACATCATTCCATAGTGAACAGACATCATTCAATAATCATCAGACATCATCCAATAGTCATCAGACACAATTCAGTTGTCATTAGAAACCATTCAATAGTCATCAGACATCATTTAATAGTAATCAGACATCATTCAATAGTCATCAAACATCAGTCTAAAATTATCAGACACCATCCAATAGTCACCAGACATCATTCATTAGTCATCAGACACGATTCAACAGTCGTCAGACATCACTCAGATAGTCACTGACATCATTCAACAGTCTTTTTTTTTTTTTTTTTTTTTTTTTTTTTTTTTTTTTTTTTTTTTTTTTTTTTTTTTTTTTTTTTTTTTTTTTTTTTTTTTTTTTTTTTGTCATCAGACACATTCAATGTCATCAGCTCATCAAAAGTCTCAGCACATCATAGTCACACACATAATATCATAGCATCATTCAAGTCATCAGACACCATTCAACTCATCAGACACATTCAATGTCATCAGACTCATAAGTCATCAGACACCATGCATCATCTAACTCATCAAGTCATCAGAACCATTCATATCATAGACATCATTCAATATCATCAGACATCATTTATTAGTCATAACACCATCAATATCTCAGACATTCAATAGCATAGATACATTCATATCATAGCATCATTCAATCATCAACCATATTATCATCAGACACCATTCAGTAGTCATCAGACACCATTCAATAGTCATCAGACACCATTCAGTTGTCATCAGACAACATTCAATAATCATCAGACATCACTCAATAATGAACACTCATCATTCTAACGCCATCAGACACCATTAAATTATCATCAGACATCATTACATAGTTACGAAACACCATTCAATAGTCACCATACATCATTCAATAGAGACCAGACATCATTCAGTAATGTTCAGACATCATTCAGTAGTCATCGGACACCATTCTATAGTCATCGTACACCATTCTATAGTCATCAGACATCATTCAATAGAGACCAGACATCATTCAGTAATATTCAGACACCATTCAGTAGTCATCGGACACCATTCAGTAGTCATCAGACATCATATAATTGTCATTAGTCATTACACCATTCTATAGTCATCAGACATCATTCAGTAGTCATTAGTCAACATTCAAAAGTCATCAGACACCATTCAGTACTCATCAGACATCATTCCATACTCATCAGGCATCATTTATTAGTCATTAGACACCATGGAACCAACGTCAGACTTCATTCAATAGTCATCAGATACCATTCAATAGTAATTAGACACCATTCAATAGTCATCAGATATCATTTATTAGTCATCAGACACCATTGTAAAGTCATCACACACCATTCAATTGTCATCAGACTTCAATCAATAGTCATCAGACACAATTCAATTCTCATCAGAGAACAATCAGTAGTTATCAGACGTCACTCAATAGTCATCATTCTAAACTCATCAGACACCATTCAATAGTCGTCCGACTTCAATGAGTAGTCATCATACACCATTCAATAGTCATCAGACACCATTCAATAATTATTAGTCATCATGCTAGTCATCAGAAACCATACGATACTCATAAGACATCATTCAATAGTCATCACACACCATTCAATTGTCATCAGACGACTTTCAATCGTCATCAGACGTTATTCAATAGTCATCAGTCATCATTATATAGTCATGAGACACTATTCAGTAGACATTAGACACCATTCAGTTGTCATCGGACATCACTCAATAGTCATCAGACATCATTCCATAGTGAACAGACATTATTCAATAATCATTAGACATCATCCAATAGTCATCAGACACAATTCAGTTGTCATTAGAAACCATTCAATAGTCATCAGACATCATTTAATAGTCATCAGACATCATTCAATAATCATCAAACATTAGTCTAAAGTTATCAGACACCATCCAATAGTCACCAGACATCATTCATTGGTCATCAGACACGATTCAACAGTCGTCAGACATCACTCAGTAGTCAACTGACATCATTCAACAGTCGTCAGACGTCAGCTTACACGCCGTCTTTGTCTGTCAGTTATTTTAATGAGATATTGTTTATATCTTATGAAAATGACTGATTGTTTGCTGACGGTGCTTTCATCGACGTTGGGTGAATTATTTCATTAACTAATAAAACTGAAAACAGAACGAATTTTTTTAATGTTTGTGTTGTGCAATCGAACGATGCGTGGGTAGAGTCCTAAATAATAGACACGAGCGAAATTACGATTCCCCAAACGCACCGTAACAAACATTATATACACAAAGATATTTGTCTAATCTATACTTAGTCTTGGTGGAGATCAATACCTTTAATTTAAACAACCTGTGAGCGCTGTATAAAAAAGTCGAATATGCAATAACATAACGCTGTATAAAAAAGTCGAATATGCATCTAGTGACATTAGTTGAAGCTTGTCAAATAGTTTTTGAAGGATAACCGTGTTGAACGCGGAACTGTAATCTACGAACAGGGTGTGTGCGTATCTGTTAGTAGGCTCGAAGCGCTACATCATAAAGTATAGGGCCAGTGCAACAGCATCATCAGTGCATCGGTTGTCCATTTAAGCGATCTGGAATGGATCCATACTGGAGTTGCGACAAATTTCAGATACGTAAGGACCAGTTGCTCCAACACCTTCATCACCATTGACATCAGAGTCACGGGGCGGAAGTCGTCCAAGGCTTTCTTTCTGGGCTTATTTTGTAAAGGAATTATGGTCGCTGCCTTAACACAGACAGGAGCCGTATTCTGATGAAGAGAGGCGTTAAATAGATCTGTGAATACAGGGTCTAGTTCATTAGCGCAGTTTTTCAATGTGAAGCTGGAAACGTTGTCAGGACCAGCTGCCTTCCTGATGCTCTGCTGCTTGAATAGCTTACTCATCTCTTGCACAGTACGTGAAGGGAGGAGGGAGTGGCACAGCAGGGTCGGGCAGGCTGCTCGATACTCTTGAGTTGGCTGAGTAATTGACAAACTAACGAAACTGTTCTGATGTGTGCTGGTGTTGATCACTGTTATTAAGGAGCGAAATCGATTTTAATGACGAAATGGGCCTTATGAGATATTAAGAAATTTAATGAAAAGAATCCCCGGAAAAGTAGGTTGACGATAGTCGACAGGACAGCCGCGGACCGGCCGGGTATAAAAACAGGGGAATCCCAGAACACAAGCGAGCAGAGGCCGGGATTCCATGGGTCCCGACTTCTACAAAAAAGTTATTTGCGTGGCATACTGTGTGTCACGCTGAGGAAATATCAACATGCACACATCAAAGTGTCGAGTAAGAAACATCGAATTGACATCTACCTTCGAAACATCACCTTTCAATGTGACAGTTCTGTATTTAGCACGGGTTTTTCAACAATCTTGACATTGTAAAAACAGGTAAAACATCCGTACGGTGATTTGAACATGGTTACACACCATGGCATTATAACGACAACGTTAGTAGCGCGCTTTTGCGCATTTATGTATAAGTATCATGAAAACTGTTTTAATTATACTCCCATTCAGTGCAGTTCAGTTCATTACAAGAAAGAAAATACTGTAGTGTGCTTATTTAATTAAGACAAGTACGTACGCACACCCCAAATGGCAAATATAATATAGAAATGCAAGATTCAATCATGATCCTGTCCACAGTCCGACGTCAGGAACACATGCTTCTATTGTCAAATTATCAGTGCAGCAATCATGCAAAGCAACTTCTCACTTCCCGCTGGAAACACAGCCTAGTGGTACGGCTCATTGCTTGCTCTCCCACTCTCCCCCCCCCCCCAAATCCCGCTATCGTCCCGCCGATCAAACTGCAGTGACACCTATTGTCACTGCTAATTAACACTAACCAGTAATCGCCAGATGGAGTCACCGATTATTGAACCAAATAAATTAGTTCACAAAATACATACAATATAATAGCGTCATGGCGGACAATGACATATCAATATAGTAAAGACAAGACAAAGGGCATTGCCGTCAGCCTAGATAGCAACAGGCAATTCCCTTATAAGTAAATATAGAATCATACATAGCTATCGATGGGGAATGCCAATAACTAACTATCTAAGCGAAATACATGTGGAGCCCAGAAACCATCAAAAAGAAAGGTATTTTCTTCAAAAAATGTCACAATGTCTTTTTTTGATTAAAATGTGGTATGGTTATACATGTAAATAGTGTTGTCGCACCTTCTATTGCACTGCATGTTCAGATGCTTTATGTATTTTGAGCAATTATAATTAGGGTAAACATGAAAAGTATTGTACTTCTTTTACATTTTTTTCAACAATTTGTATTGTATGCACTTCTGGTATAATGTAGTAGTAGTAGTAGTAGTAGTAGTAGTAGTAGTAGTAGTAGTAGTAGTAGTAGTAGTAGTTAGTTGTTGTTGTTGTTGGTTGGTTGTTGTTGTTGAAATAAATTTCAATTCAATTCAATTCTGTCCAAGTAGATTTGTGACCCAGTTGATTATGTTACTCGATCTTTATTCCATGGCTCTGGATTTTCTTAATTAGTTTAGCATGTGGGACCTTGTCAAAAGCTTTCATAAAATCACAGTATATTACATATGTGCAGCCTCCATCCCCATGATCCAGCGTTTCTGTCCATGTGTCTAATACTTTGAATAGCTGAAATACTGTTCATTCGAACGGCTTTATATAAAAAAAAACAGATTTTTACTAAATATTGCTCATATTCTTTCCTATGTAGACTGATGGTATATCTAATTAGTTCTTCCATTATCTTACCCACTACACTTGTTAGACTGACTGATTGTGGCTAAACAATGTTTCTATTAAATTGTATTGCCATTTATTGGGTGTTAATTTATTTGCTTTACATGTTGTATTCCTGTGTTGGTATCGTACGTGTGCGCGACAAAACGTTCTATAACGAGTTATTTGATACAGATTGATGCGGATTCTTACAGAATTTTAGGTCAAAAATACAGATTGCCATCTCACAAATGTGGCAGGTCTGGAATTCAGCATTGCAGTGTCATACGGTATTTTACACTTTCGTTTGAAATTGTGTGAACCTGGATAAATGTGCAGTTCAGAAATAACCTCGCGGCTGCAGTTTCGTGTAAACTTTAATCGCGCGTTGCCACGTGACTTTAGTACACAAGTAGTGACGTTTTGCACTGGAAGTGATGTTTCAGCTTTGAAAGTTTGAAACAAGTCGTATTAGTCGCATGCGTACTGCCAGAAAGAGAAATGTGTCTTTGAACTAAATGTCAAATGTGAAATCATATACATGATCTTTTCAGTGCACAGAAAATACGAGGTAAGAATTGCCCGGCAGCCATACGATGGGTTGCACTTGAGTCTTGACTCACCGAGTTGAGTCGATGACGATAGACGCCGTAGCATCGGCCCTGTCCTGTCTTTAGTGTTATGACGACCACCCTCCTCACGGCGGGCGGAACTAAAGCGACATAGGTAACATATTAGTCTAGGAAATCCACACAGAAAATAACGCCATAATTAATCCGGGGTTGTTGTGTTTGGCAACAGAGAGAAGTAGGTTCAAGGTTGCCCATTGCTTTGGCATGTTTGCTTAGCCTAAGCGCAGAAATATGTAAACAAACAGACGCACTAAACTAAGGTGTGTTGTGTTACGTTGCTTAGTTGTTTGCTTTGTAATTGTTTTGTGGATGGACACATAATTTAAAGGACCACAATGGAAATAAGTGCGTGCACTTTTTGTGTTATCGGAATATTTAAATGTACCTTGTATTTATATATTATGAATGTGTAAAATGTTTTACATTTTATATTAAATAAATCAATCAAAAAAATAAATGGTGCACTTGACTGGCCAACTTGACAGTGTGTCATTGAATTGCCATGCACATAGTATAGACTGTTTATTGGTAAAATTGACACCTATACGTGGTGTAACAATAAAACTAATGTTACATATAGTGACCGATCAAGTATTTCCCTTGTCTCATTGTCAACATCATTCATCTACATAGACTATTATAAAAACCCATGATATATCAAACACACCATTTACAAATACTTCAGAAACGCATGATATATCAAACACCATTTACAAAGACTAATACAAATACAACTAATAACGTTAACATAAGTCAAACTAGTTACATATATGACATTAGCTCTACAACATACCTAGTGGTTGTGTTGATAGTACAGTTGTAATAAGTATGTCCATGATACGAATAGAAACACCACTCCGTAAAAATACGTTCATAAAGATCGTTCACTAAAGGAAACAGCAAGCCAAGCTCGGCGGCTACCTTGATACCCCTCACAACAAAGATCATCTAATCTGTGCACCCATCGCGAAGCTGATATCTAGGTCAGCCTATTTTGTTGCAAGGGCAAACCCTTAGATTTAGCAACAAACAAATACATGAAATATTCACTGTGATAAAAAAATGTAATACGTTACTAGTGCTGGTTCAATACCACGTTTTGTTCGATACCTGAATTTTTTTCGATACTCGATACTTACGTTGTAATTAAGTCAAATTTTCACATAGAACACAGTTCCCAGTAGAAGCACAGTATACAACAGAAGTAGTGTTGTTTCAATATCAGAACTCTTCGATACCAATCAATATATTACTGGTTCGATACCAGAATTCTTCGATACCGATCGATATATTACTGGTTCGATACCAGAATTCTTCGATATCAATCGATACTAGATTTTTAGTTGATACTCGAAATTTACCTTATAAGTGTAATTCAGTACAGTAGAGATCTCCAAAGAAACACTACTATCCACTTAGACTAATGCCACAGAAACACAAAATGTTTCAATTGTAGGGAACTATGTGACAATTTTATAGTCATGCAAACAATGATTAATATGCAATTTTCAATTTATGTAAGTACACAAACAACAGTTTCAATATAATTGATTACTGTTGTAAAACTAAAAGGTAACTGTAATATAATATTAAAACAATAAAGACAACTGTAATAAAATACCTAGTGACAAATTAATTAATTGCACTGAATTATTTTAAATTAATAACAGTACTTCACCCAGCGGTTTGTAAATACACTTTAATATAGCAGCTTAATTTCAAGTCAATGTGTCTCCTAAAATGACCATCAACAAATACAGCTGAAACAAATGAAACATACAAATAATATGTTATTATTATATAAAAACACCTATCACTTATAACAGTGTCACTGCCAGCACAGCTAAACCCTCATTGTTATAACTTTTTTATTATTAATTCTATTATAACGATAATTATGATTTAGCATCAAAACTGTATAGATGATAACAATAAAATAACACTGATTAATAATTGAAAAAATATTAATTAAAATTACAATAATTATTGTACTTCCCAGTTCACACCAATATTGTTTTTAAATATAAAACTTAAATTACCACGTTATCAAGTACACGTAACAAGCCCCATTATGTTTTTGCAACTGTTTTCAAGAACAGGTCAGTTTCTTCCTCACCTCTGGCTCTTCCAGTGGTGAACCTGTTTGGCCAGTGGCAGTAGATGCAGTAAGCGAATCGTCATCGTTAATCAGTCACGTCGTATATGTCACTTCTTGACTCTGTGACTGCAGTTACTTAGTAGATTCGGCAATCGATGGCGATTCGCTTCGACTGTAACTTGATGTCCACTGCTTGCTCATTATAGAATATTTCAAAAGAACACGTTCTCGAGACAATGGCAATGTGATGTTGTTCACAACGTCAACGTCGATGACGTCGACATGCCGTATGATGAAAGTTGATCATCACGTTTTGATAGCTTCTTGATTGGTGACATGTTTCGTCAAATTCGATGTATTTCCCCCACTATCTTTGAGACGTTTCTAGCATAGCAGACAGTCTTTGTTGGAAAAGTGCCAAATTAGCGATGAACGTTCGACATGTTGTCGTTCGTCTTGGTTGTGGGCGTCGTGTACGGCAAATGGTGGCGCCACCAAACAACAAAACAGCGCCACCAAACGGAACCCGGATAAACAAAGCCTCCGCATCGCGCTCGAATAATTATTTATATTAACAATATTATTAATGAATACTAGTGCGTGCAATAAACACTCTATAAAAATGCTGTTGGATGTGTGTTTTTGTACGCGTAACCGTAAGTAAAGTAGGGAGAAAGCTGGCATGGTAGTGCCACCAAGCGAGAGTGTCACGTACGAATCTTGGTTTGGATAACGAGGCTAAGCAAAGTCTGACCTAGGCTAAGATCGCACACAGAAAACAGTTATTATACAGACTAACTCTACAATAAAGTTTTAGAAAACAATTCACATTTTATACTATTTTTAAACAACCACGCCTTAGTCAATTTAGGCTGTGAAGCGCTGTAGTGATAGCTCCCGTAAACAACATCGTCATCAACAACGATGTTGCGTCTTGGCATCGACATCGCCAAATGGACTCGATGTCAGGTATCGAAAGTATCGAAGCTATCGAACAGTGGGCATTCGATACCAAAAATATCAAAGTATCGCGATACCACTAAATATCGGCATCGAACTTTCGCAAGTATCGCGATACTTCGATATATCGAACCAGCACTATACGTTACTCATGCGATATTTGCCATTATGTGCCGTGATATTTAGAAATAGCTGACATACGCGTGGATTACAACATTAGCGACTTACCTAATAACGCGTGTGGCGGTCTGCTGAAGTGTTGGCGCTATATATTTGAGTATCAAGAACAAAGGTAGCCATATAAAGAGACAGTATAACGATGTTTTTAGGCATATAAATTATATTCCACAAATGTTAATACTTCTATATGTAATTGCTCTGATTAGTTTGTCAAAGGCATCTGTCTGCCTGACCCAGTGTCAGATTTAGGGCAGCAATAAAGACAGGACACTGCAGCCGTATGCATCCAGTGTCAGATTTATGGCAGCAACAAAGACAGGACACTGCAGCCATATGCACCCAGTGTCAGATTTAGGGCAGCAATAAAGACAGGACACTGCAGCCATATGCACCCAGTGTCAGATTTAGGGCAGCAATAAAGACAGGACACTGCAGCCATATGCATCCAGTGTCAGATTTAGGGCAGCAACAAAGACAGGACACTGCAGCCGTATGCACCCAGTGTCAGATTTAGGGCAGCAGCAAAGACAGGACACTGCAGCCATATGCACCCAGTGTCAGATTTAGGGCAGCAATAAAGACAGGACACTGCAGCCATATGCACCCAGTGTCAGATTTAGGGCAGCAATAAAGACAGAGGACACTGCAGCCATATGCACCCAGTGTCAGATTTAGGGCAACAGCAAAGACAGGACACTGCAGCCGTATGCACCCAGTGTCAGATTTAGGGCAGCAGCAAAGACAGGACACTGCAGCCGTATGCACCCAGTGTCAGATTTAGGGCAGCAATAAAGACAGGACACTGCAGCCATATGCACCCAGTGTCAGATTTAGGGCAGCAGCAAAGACAGGACACTGCAGCCGTATGCACCCAGTGTCAGATTTAGGGCAGCAATAAAGACAGGACACTGCAGCCATATGCACCCAGTGTCAGATTTAGGGCAGCAATAAAGACAGGACACTGCAGCCTATGCACCCAGTGTCAGATTTAGGGCAGCAATAAAGACAGGACACTGCAGCCATATGCACCCAGTGTCAGATTTAGGGCAGCATAAAACGACAGCACCATGCAGCTTTTATGGCGCAAAGACGTGCACTGGCCTAGCACCATTCAGATTTAGGCACAACATAGCGACACTCATAGCACCCAGTGTCAATTTAGGCGCAGACAGCAACTAAAGCACCAGGATGCAGATTAGGCACCAATGTCAGGATTTAGGCCATGCACCCATTAGATTAGGCACAATAAGACAGACACTCAGCTAGATTTAGGCAGCAGGAAATGAAGGCACTGCAGCCGTATGCACCCAGTGTCAGATTTAGGGCAGCAATAAAGACAGGACACTGCAGCCATATGCACCCAGTGTCAGATTTAGGGCAGCAATAAAGACAGGACACTGCAGCCATATGCACCCAGTGTCAGATTTAGGGCAGCAATAAAGACAGGACACTGCAGCCATATGCACCCAGTGTCAGATTTAGGGCAGCAATAAAGACAGGACACTGCAGCCATATGCACCCAGTGTCAGATTTAGGGCAGCAAAAAGACAGGGACACTGCAGCCATATGCACCCAGTGTCAGATTTAGGGCAGCAACAAAGACAGGACACTGCAGCCATATGCACCCAGTGTCAGATTTAGGGCAGCAATAAAGACAGGACACTGCAGCCATATGCACCCAGTGTCAGATTTAGGGCAGCAATAAAGACAGGACACTGCAGCCGTATGCACCCAGTGTCAGATTTAGGGCAGCAACAAAGACAGGACACTGCAGCCATATGCACCCAGTGTCAGATTTAGGGCAGCAATAAAGACAGAGACACTGCAGCCATATGCACCCAGTGTCAGATTTAGGGACAAAAGCAGGCATGCAGCTATGCCCCAGTGTCATTAGGGCAGCAAAAGACGAATGCACATACCAGTGTCAGATTTAGGGCAGCAATAAAGACAGGACACTGCGCCATGCACCAGTGTCAATTTGGCACACAAAGACAGAGGAGCAGCCTATGCACCCATGTCAGATTAGGGCAGCAAAGATAGGACACCCAGTGTCAGATTTAGGGCAGAATAAAGACAGGACACTGCAGCCATATGCACCCAGTGTCAGATTTAGGGCAGCAATAAAGACAGGACACTGCAGCCATATGCACCCAGTGTCAGATTTAGGGCAGCAACAAAGACAGGACACTGCAGCCATATGCACCCAGTGTCAGATTTAGGGCAGCAACAAAGACAGGACACTGCAGCCATATGCACCCAGTGTCAGATTTAGGGCAGCAGCAAAGACAGGACACTGCAGCCATATGCACCCAGTGTCAGATTTAGGGCAGCAATAAAGACAGGACACTGCAGCCATATGCACCCAGTGTCAGATTTAGGGCAGCAATAAAGACAGGACACTGCAGCCATATGCACCCAGTGTCAGATTTAGGGCAGCAATAAAGACAGGACACTGCAGCCATATGCACCAGTGTCAGATTTAGGGCAGCAATAAAGACAGGACACTGCAGCCATATGCACCCAGTGTCAGATTTAGGGCAGCAACAAAGACAGGACACTGCAGCCATATGCACCCAGTGTCAGATTTAGGGCAGCAATAAAGACAGGACACTGCAGCCATATGCACCCAGTGTCAGATTTAGGGCAGCAATAAAGACAGGACACTGCAGCCATATGCACCCAGTGTCAGATTTAGGGCAGCAATAAAGACAGGACACTGCAGCCATATGCACCCAGTGTCAGATTTAGGGCAGCAATAAAGACAGGACACTGCAGCCATATGCACCCAGTGTCAGATTTAGGGCAGCAATAAGACAGGACACTGCAGCCATATGCACCCAGTGTCAGATTTAGGGCAGCAATAAAGACAGGACACTGCAGCCTATGCACCCAGTGTCAGATTTAGGGCAGCAATAAAGACAGGACACTGCAGCCATATGCACCCAGTGTCAGATTTAGGGCAGCAATAAAGACAGGACACTGCAGCCATATGCACCCAGTGTCAGATTTAGGGCAGCAATAAAGACAGGACACTGCAGCCATATGCACCCAGTGTCAGATTTAGGGCAGCAATAAAGACAGGACACTGCAGCCATATGCACCCAGTGTCAGATTTAGGGCAGCAATAAAGACAGGACACTGCAGCCATATGCACCCAGTGTCAGATTTAGGGCAGCAATAAAGACAGGACACTGCAGCCATATGCACCCAGTGTCAGATTTAGGGCAGCAAAAAGACAGGACACTGCAGCCATATGCACCCAGTGTCAGATTTAGGGCAACAGCAAAGACAGGACACTGCAGCCATATGCACCCAGTGTCAGATTTAGGGCAGCAACAAAGACAGGACACTGCAGCCATATGCACCCAGTGTCAGATTTAGGGCAACAGCAAAGACAGGACACTGCAGCCATATGCACCCAGTGTCAGATTTAGGGCAGCAATAAAGACAGGACACTGCAGCCATATGCACCCAGTGTCAGATTTAGGGCAGCAACAAAGACAGGACACTGCAGCCATATGCACCCAGTGTCAGATTTAGGGCAGCAATAAAGACAGGACACTGCAGCCATATGCACCCAGTGTCAGATTTAGGGCAGCAGCAAAGACAGGACACTGCAGCCATATGCACCCAGTGTCAGATTTAGGGCAACAGCAAAGACAGGACACTGCAGCCATATGCACCCAGTGTCAGATTTAGGGCAGCAATAAAGACAGGACACTGCAGCCATATGCACCCAGTGTCAGATTTAGGGCAGCAATAAAGACAGGACACTGCAGCCATATGCACCCAGTGTCAGATTTAGGGCAGCAATAAAGACAGGACACTGCAGCCATATGCACCCAGTGTCAGATTTAGGGCAACAGCAAAGACAGGACACTGCAGCCATATGCACCCAGTGTCAGATTTAGGGCAGCAGCAAAGACAGGACACTGCAGCCATATGCACCCAGTGTCAGATTTAGGGCAGCAATAAAGACAGGACACTGCAGCCATATGCACCCAGTGTCAGATTTAGGGCAGCAATAAAGACAGGACACTGCAGCCATATGCACCCAGTGTCAGATTTAGGGCAGCAATAAAGACAGGACACTGCAGCCATATGCACCCAGTGTCAGATTTAGGGCAACAGCAAAGACAGGACACTGCAGCCATATGCACCCAGTGTCAGATTTAGGGCAGCAATAAAGACAGGACACTGCAGCCATATGCAGCCAGTGTCAGATTTAGGGCAGCAATAAAGACAGGACACTGCAGCCATATGCACCCAGTGTCAGATTTAGGGCAGCAATAAAGACAGGACACTGCAGCCATATGCACCCAGTGTCAGATTTAGGGCAGAAAGCAAAGACAGGACACTGCAGCCATATGCACCCAGTGTCAGATTTAGGGCAGCAGCAAAGACAGGACACTGCAGCCATATGCACCCAGTGTCAGATTTAGGGCAGCAGCAAAGACAGGACACTGCAGCCATATGCAGCCAGTGTCAGATTTAGGGCAGCAGCAAAGACAGGACACTGCAGCCATATGCAGCCAGTGTCAGATTTAGGGCAGCAATAAAGACAGGACACTGCAGCCATATGCACCCAGTGTCAGATTTAGGGCAACAGCAAAGACAGGACACTGCAGCCATATGCACCCAGTGTCAGATTTAGGGCAACAGCAAAGACAGGACACTGCAGCCGTATGCACCCAGTGTCAGATTTAGGGCAACAGCAAAGACAGGACACTGCAGCCGTATGCACCCAGTGTCAGATTTAGGGCAGCAATAAAGACAGGACACTGCAGCCATATGCACCCAGTGTCAGATTTAGGGCAGCAATAAAGACAGGACACTGCAGCCATATGCACCCAGTGTCAGATTTAGGGCAGCAATAAAGACAGGACACTGCAGCCATATGCACCCAGTGTCAGATTTAGGGCAACAGCAAAGACAGGACACTGCAGCCATATGCACCCAGTGTCAGATTTAGGGCAGCAGCAAAGACAGGACACTGCAGCCATATGCACCCAGTGTCAGATTTAGGGCAGCAATAAAGACAGGACACTGCAGCCATATGCACCCAGTGTCAGATTTAGGGCAGCAATAAAGACAGGACACTGCAGCCATATGCACCCAGTGTCAGATTTAGGGCAACAGCAAAGACAGGACACTGCAGCCGTATGCACCCAGTGTCAGATTTAGGGCAAGCAGCAAAGACAGGACACTGCAGCCGTATGCACCCAGTGTCAGATTTAGGGCAGCAATAAAGACAGGACACTGCAGCCGTATGCACCCAGTGTCAGATTTAGGGCAGCAATAAAGACAGGACACTGCAGCCATATGCACCCAGTGTCAGATTTAGGGCAGCAATAAAGACAGGACACTGCAGCCATATGCACCCAGTGTCAGATTTAGGGCAGCAATAAAGACAGGACACTGCAGCCATATGCACCCAGTGTCAGATTTAGGGCAGCAACAAAGACAGGACACTGCAGCCATATGCACCCAGTGTCAGATTTAGGGCAGCAATAAAGACAGGACACTGCAGCCATATGCACCCAGTGTCAGATTTAGGGCAACAGCAAAGACAGGACACTGCAGCCATATGCACCCAGTGTCAGATTTAGGGCAGCAACAAAGACAGGACACTGCAGCCATATGCACCCAGTGTCAGATTTAGGGCAGCAATAAAGACAGGACACTGCAGCCATATGCACCCAGTGTCAGATTTAGGGCAGCAACAAAGACAGGACACTGCAGCCGTATGCACCCAGTGTCAGATTTAGGGCAGCAACAAAGACAGGACACTGCAGCCATATGCACCCAGTGTCAGATTTAGGGCAGCAACAAAGACAGGACACTGCAGCCATATGCACCCAGTGTCAGATTTAGGGCAGCAACAAAGACAGGACACTGCAGCCATATGCACCCAGTGTCAGATTTAGGGCAGCAATAAAGACAGAGGACACTGCAGCCATATGCACCCAGTGTCAGATTTAGGGCAGCAACAAAGACAGGACACTGCAGCCATATGCACCCAGTGTCAGATTTAGGGCAGCAACAAAGACAGGACACTGCAGCCATATGCACCCAGTGTCAGATTTAGGGCAGCAATAAAGACAGGACACTGCAGCCATATGCACCCAGTGTCAGATTTAGGGCAGCAACAAAGACAGGACACTGCAGCCATATGCACCCAGTGTCAGATTTAGGGCAGCAACAAAGACAGGACACTGCAGCCATATGCACCCAGTGTCAGATTTAGGGCAGCAACAAAGACAGGACACTGCAGCCATATGCACCCAGTGTCAGATTTAGGGCAGCAACAAAGACAGGACACTGCAGCCATATGCACCCAGTGTCAGATTTAGGGCAGCAGCAAAGACAGGACACTGCAGCGGTATGCAGCCAGTGTCAGATTTAGGGCAGCAATAAAGACAGGACACTGCAGCCATATGCACCCAGTGTCAGATTTAGGGCAGCAACAAAGACAGGACACTGCAGCGGTATGCAGCCAGTGTCAGATTTAGGGCAGCAATAAAGACAGGACACTGCAGCCATATGCACCCAGTGTCAGATTTAGGGCAGCAACAAAGACAGGACACTGCAGCGGTATGCAGCCAGTGTCAGATTTAGGGCAGCAATAAGACAGGACACTGCAGCCATATGCACCCAGTGTCAGATTTAGGGCAGCAACAAAGACAGGACACTGCAGCGGTATGCAGCCAGTGTCAGATTTAGGGCAGCAATAAAGACAGGACACTGCAGCCATATGCACCCAGTGTCAGATTTAGGGCAGCAACAAAGACAGGACACTGCAGCGGTATGCAGCCAGTGTCAGATTTAGGGCAACAGCAAAGACAGGACACTGCAGCCATATGCACCCAGTGTCAGATTTAGGGCAGCAATAAAGACAGGACACTGCAGCTGTATGCAGCCAGTGTCAGATTTAGGGCAGCAACAAAGACAGGACACTGCAGCCATATGCACAGGATCGTATTTCTAGCACAGCCACTCAATCTAGGTTGAATGTCCTCATTCAGTTGATATGTTGTACAGCTGGGTTTGTTCTAGTAAACATGTGGGACCTTTACTTTTGTCTTCTGGCTGGTGGCTGATGGGGTGGTTAATATAATCATGTACATAGGGCAATTCCGTATTGGAGAGCCCACACTGCTAACAATTAAATCGTGTTGAAACAGTGTACAAGTTGTAAGTTCATAAATAATGTATGTATTCAAAATTCAGAAAGCAACTTGTACTGCGTAAGCCATATTTTGATATGGCTAGTCAGACATTTTCATATATTTATTATGTAATTCCGTTACCGAATAAGTACATAAAGTTTCCCTGAGAGCTAACAAGTGATAAACATTAACAGTTACTTGACATTCTCTTAGTAGATACACCTATGAATAGGTGAGATTACACAATTTATGTGTCTTCTCATTGGGTGGGAATCATGGTAACATAAATACATTTTGGTAACGGAATTACAGTAACAGAATTACATGTATTTTTCTCTTGAACTATAAATCATAATAAGAAACTAATAATGGGACCTAAGTACATTAGAGGTCAGCACAGACACTGGGACAGTGTTTCAGTTAAATAGGAATGGAATCTTTGGACAATACTTATGAAAACTGTCCATGGAATCAGAAACATGTACCATTTGTAACAAGTACTATCTGTAACATGTGATACTACACGGAATGGCAGCAGTGATTAATATAAATCTTCAAGACAGGCCAAATTATCTATCAAAGATCATTTACAGAATGTTTTCATGGATTTTCAGAGAAATTTTACACATTATTTCTTTTCACGTGGCTAAGGTTTGTTGTTTGAAACTATGACTCCAAGTATTCTCTGAAATTATATCACGTGATCACATCCAACAAGTTTACCAAAGTTGCTGCCAGGACACGACTTCGCCTTTCTGGATAAAAATTGTGTTAAGGCATTGCTTGCAATGCTATCTGCATTGCGATTGGTTGCTGGAAGTAAATAGACTAAATACATGCCACGTGCATTTGACAGTGCGACGTGGCAGGCGGGAGCGTCGTCGGATCGAGGAATACACAAAACCAACCAGTACATGCAAAGTGAACTGAGCGAACTGACCTATATAATACATTACGCGCTGTTTTTTCTGCCGCATAAAATATCGTTAGAATCTGTGGAAAAACTGTATTAGTAGAATGAGAGGGTAAATAGTCGAAAATACAATATTGTTTCGATTATGATGCAGAGATAAATTAAACCATTTATTTACATTTATATTATATACATTTTATTTTCGCTATTAATTGTGCTCACTTGCTAATAATTATTATGACATGCATTTAAAACAACAATTAGGTCCATTTTTACTATATCAATGTTATTTGTTACAGTCTTTCCAATAATTTTCATACAAGTCATACATGAGAATATAAAAGAAATGAAATTAAACAATAAAACTCTTACATATAAAATAAATTGCACAAGGCTACCTTGTAAAGTACAATGTGAACATACAGAATATACAACTACATTAATTGATGAAAAAACATGTAAAGAGAAAAATTTACTTCAGCAAGTCCTTGCGAGAAGAGGAAAAGAAGAAGAGGCAAGCACCACACAACCTCGCATATGTTGTGTCTGCAAACATTGCTTTGGCTAAAAAGCACTAAATTTATTGCATTGTGGACATTGTGTTGACCTCAATCAAATGTGTGTGAGAAACGTGTTCATTATGTTCATTGTTGATATTGTGTGTATGTGTAGAATGAACTTATAGCACTGCAGCTTGCTATACACAACTATAAATGTGTGTTGCAAATTCTCAACGTTTTACACTAGCAATATCTTTGTGAGAAAAAAACAGCCTTAGTTGCAGTGAAGTGAAATCACTTATGCTTCATTGCAATACTGTTCACTCATACAATGAGTGTGTTCTGATTGTTTTACAGCAATTGTGTTTACAATAGTATTATTGTATAACTTGTAATGTTTGTTTGGTAGATAATTTGCCTCTGTCGTATATTTTTCATGGCACAACAACATATATTTACTCATTACAAGACTAGGAGTGAGTATGACATGTTTATTTGTCAGGTTATATAAAAGATATGTTCACATTGTACTTTACAAGCCAGCCTTGCATAAGTTAATGTTGAGTTGAATGATGTCATAAATATATTACATTTAACAGTTAACACATTAAGCATTACTATTATTTCAACCTGACTCTTAATGTCCAGTTATGAATATCAGTGATTCTCCAGATCATAATATTCATGATAACGTTTTGTATTGTCTTATTATTTTTAAATGTCTACCAATAGATATTTTCCTGTCTATGTATTAATTATTAGTATTATCAGTGGTTTTTTTTTAAATAAAAATGTCTTCACATATTTCTTCTTCAAGTAATTGTATGTTCACATTGTACTTTACAAGCTAGCCTTATGCGTGCAAGTTATTTTATATCTAAAGGTTTTACTGTTTATTTTCATGTATAACTTGTATGAAATTGATTGGACATGACTGTAAAAATAAAAAAATAAAAAGTTATGTAGTTAAAATGAAAATTAATTTTTCAAAAGCATGTCATAATAATTATTGGCAAGGGAGCACAATTAATTGCGAAAACGAAATTTGTGTGATAAAAATGTAAATATATGTTTTAAATGCATGTCATAATTATTAGCAAGTGAGATTAATTCAATGCAAACATTATATTTAATATAAAATAAAAATTGAAATAATTTAATGTTTTAAATGCATGTCATAATAATTATTAGTGCTGCATCATAATCGAAACAATATCATATTGATCCCTAGCAAATTTTGAGTAGTATATCTAAGTCAGACAAGGAGTAATTCTGATTCTGAAAGAAGAACTGAAATTAATGTTAAAGTAGTGGAATCAAAATTAGATTCATAAGTTGATGTGAAAGAAGAAGAATTTGAATTAAAAAAAATTGGTGGATTCCCTTACAAGAATCAATGTTTCATACAAAATTGCTGCGAAATACAATGAAAATGCAAATAAAGTCTGGAGAATAACCAGGAAATTTTAACTAATGAACTATTACCAGGTTTCAGTTGAGCTCAGTGGTCAAATATTGCTCTCACAAATTTGCGAGTTCTCCATGCTCTAGCCACATATTTTTGGCTCTAACTGGCTCAGGTCTAGCTTCTAAAGTATGAAAAGACATATGAAAAGACATACTTAGTAATCTGATGTTTACAACAACAGAACAAGATAATATTAACAGGTTTATTACGTACTAATACATAGTTTAATAGAATGAAAAGAATAACCCCTAATACTTATGTTTAAACACATTATCTTATCAGTGAGGACAAGTTTGACAACATATGTGCCAGTTAATCGT
This sequence comes from Ridgeia piscesae, assembly GCA_025642075.2. NCBI lineage: Eukaryota > Metazoa > Annelida > Polychaeta > Sabellida > Siboglinidae > Ridgeia > Ridgeia piscesae. The sequence continues at coordinate 123,809 of JAODUO010001144.1, read as the reverse complement.
TTTGGTCTTTGACATCATAACGCAATAGCTAGTGTTAGTATAAACTTTTGTACTACAAACAGCCTATGGATATATCTTAATTTTTTCACCAGTTTTCCTTCACGATATAGTGTTTTGTGTGTCAGTGAAAATTCCCTGCAAATTCTTGGAAGCAGTGACAATGTTTCTCTAGTATAAATAATTGAATGATGATACAATCTGCTTATGGCATTTGGCACCACTGTAATTGTTTGTGGCTCGAAGTATAAATAACTTATAAACAATGTTGTCTGTATGCAGTAGGTGATGTAAAGTGAAGTCCACTGACCACTGCATCCAAGTATAAATAACTTATAATAAACAATGTTGTCTGTATGCAGTAGGTGATGTGAAGTGAAGTCCACTGACCACTGCATCCAAGTATAAATAACTTATAATAAACAATGTTGTCTGTATGCAGTAGGTGATGTGAAGTGAAGTCCACTGACCACTGCATCCATGTATAAATACTTATAAACAATGTTGTCTGTATGCAGTAGGTGATGTGAAGTGAAGTCCACTGACCACTGCATCCATGTATAAATACTATAAACAATGGTGTCTGTATGCAGTAGGTGATGTGAAGTGAAGTCCACTGACCACTGCATCCAAGTATAAATAACTTATAAACAATGTTGTCTGTATGCAGTAGGTGATGTGAAGTGAAGTCCACTGACCACTGTATTCAAGTATAAATAACTTATAAACAATGTTGTCTGTATGCAGTAGGTGATGTGAAGTGAAGTCCACTGACCACTGCATCCAAGTATAAATAACTTATAAACAATGTTGTCTATATGAAGTAGGTGATGTGAAGTGAAGTCCACTGACCACTGCATCCATGTATAAATAACGTATAAACAATGGTGTCTGTATGCAGTAGGTGATGTGAAGTGAAGTCCACTGACCACTGCATCCAAGTATAAATAACTTATAAACAATGTTGTCTGTATGCAGTAGGTGATGTGAAGTGAAGTCCACTGACCACTGCATCCATGTATAAATAACTTATAAACAATGTTGTCTGTATGCAGTAGGTGATGTGAAGTGAAGTCCACTGACCACTGCATCCATGTATAAATAACTTATAAACAATGTTGTCTGTATGCAGTAGGTGATGTGAAGTGAAGTCCACTGACCACTGCATCCATGTATAAATAACTTATAAACAATGTTGTCTGTATGCAGTAGGTGATGTGAAGTGAAGTCCACTGACCACTGCATCCATGTGTTTCAGTTTAGTTGTTCAGGGTGACGGCCGATCTGTGCAAGATGAAGATAATTAAACCAACCAATCACACGTTCTGGACGCAGCGAATGCGCACCTTGCTGTGGCAGTCTGCCAGTGAGTCCCACATGGTCGCCAATCTCGTGGAGCCATCGCATGACTTGGATGAGAACGGAGGCAAACTGTCCAGGGTGCTGCCTCAGAAGAAAGACAACAAGCTAAGGTGAGTGTGGGGAGGGGATTTCAAGGATATGAACTGGGCAGATTTTATTCTTATTTTTGTTTTACTAATATGAATACTTTTATTTCAGGTAAAAGCCATAGTTAGTACATGCACATCAATAGCCTTTAAAAATAAATTAAATCTGGTACAAATATGTGTAGATAAAACTTTAATAAAGATATAGGTTACATAATATAAAAGTATAGTGAAACAGAAAATAAACAGTACAACAGATTGAACAATTGATAAATATGCAATAATTATACGTCATTAAAAAAGAATAGTTAAAATAAGTAAATTAATAAGTTGTGTACATGTATATGGCAACCTATTCATGCACTATTTAGCATATTGCTTAAATCATGAATATACACAGTAAATAAATATCCCACCTTGCCTAACAAGATTGGAAACATAAAAAAGTCAGAGGTTGTAGAACCCGATTTGATGCAAAACATTTGGGTTCTGTACCAGTATAACAGGATACGGATAAATAGAACGCCCAATTGAGCAATTTTCTAAAAATGTGTCCAATGACTGACTCTGTCAAATGCTTTTGAAGCGTCTAGAAAGCAGGTGTACACTGGGCTGTTGTTACTCCAGTAGTATTAATCATATTTTTTTAAAGTAAATATACAAATATTATTAGTGTCCTTTCCTAAATCCAAACTGGTTGTCAGTAGTGTCCAGATACGGTGTCAACATTTCCAGCAGAATAATTTCGAAACTTTTTTAAACAACTGACAAGCGGTATAGGTCTGTAGTTAGTTACATTACTTGTGTCTCCAGACTTATTTTTTGGGAAATGGTATAATAGTTTTCATAAAATTATCAGGTAGATGTCCATGAAAAATAACTCTTATAGAAAATGGACAAACTTACAGATATGCGCTTATTGACATACATCAAATATGTATAGAATATAGTCTGGAAGTGATACCAGCGATGGTAAAGTAATTTTAAATTTGATTAAATACTGTATTGTCCCTAATAGACGCGCAGTGCAGTAATTTCTCAAAAGTGGGTCGAATGTGGTCACCTGCTATATCGGCTTCTAAACAGAGTAGATAACTAATCTGCAGTGTGGCGCCACTGAAGTATGCATATGTACAGCACCTCCAGTGAATGAGCTGAAAAATACTTCTTTTTAAATCAATATTTTATTGCGTAAAGCTTTCGGTACAATCTACGTGTTCTTCAAATTGCTTTAATAATGTTAAATAAATGTAGTAATGTGAACATAGAGTGGATTTACTGCATTGGCCATGGGCATCTGAAACGGCAAATCAGTGTCGACACATGATATCAATATCGATAACAACGTGTTCCTGACTAGAACTGTATAGAATCATGAGTCAATAACAGATGCAATTATTCAAACTGTCAATTGCTGACTTATCGATAGAAGCAAACCTTATTAATTGAAACACATATGCCTGAATTTGTATAACAATTACTCTGACTTACTCTTGTTATCGAAGTTGGTTGATGTAAAAAGGTAAGTTCTTATATAGCGCAGTATCCAATCCTCAGGATTGCTCAAAACGCTTTACACATTACTTCCTTGGCAGACCTGTTCAATCAAACACCATCTCAACTTCTCTGGGAAGCATCCAGCCATATGCTACAATTAATGCGCGAAGGCTGCTCGTACACATATCCACCACTTGTCTATAGCCAGGTACTCATTTATTCAGCTGAGTGGACTGGAGCAATGTAGAGTGAAAAAACTTGCCCAAGGTTTTAACACCGCAGCACAGGATTTGAACCGGGGTCCTCTTAGTCGAGTGTCCGGCGCCCTACCCCTGAGCCACACTCTCTCTCCGCGCCCGCGGGCGATTAATCTGGAATGAAGTTGAGGAACAGATGACAATCTCAACTGTGTCTCTACTCAAATTCGTTTGCATAATTCCATCAAATTTGTTGTAATTGTTCATCTTGATTGATGCAATAAAATATGCAAGCGGCACTGTATGTTGTTTTGTTGTTGTTGCTCAGAAACTACGCGTTTAATCCAACGTAAACAAATTCCGCATAAAGTGCGTGATAGTACCATAAAATATAAAATAAAAGCCGTCTTTGTGGTAAACATTGACATTTACCATATATTTACTTACGAAAGTCTCACCAGTAACGGTTCAGTTGCCCTACCAACAATTATTATTTTCTAATAGCATTAGTCTGGGTGCCATCTTTGCTAATAATTGTAGCGTCTACTCTGTTGCATTTTTGCATCATCTTCAAATAAATTTTCATGGATTGTTTCACATCTAAAAATGGGTGAGCGTAAATTAGGTTGTGTGCATCTATTAAGGACAATACGGTAGTAATATGATGACAACCACATAGTTTAAGCTATTTTGGATTGAAACTTGTATAACTGTTTTCACTTTCATAACAGAATGTTGTGTGTGTGTGTGTGGAGCGTGTGTGTGTACAGTGAGTGGTAATGTTTTCTCACAGTGAGTGGTAATGTTTACTCACAGTGAGTGGTCATGTTTACTCACAGTGAGTGGTAATGTTTACTCACAGTGAGTGGTCATGTTTACTCACAGTGAGTGGTCATGTTTACTCACAGTGAGTGGTCATGTTTACTCACAGTGAGTGGTAATGTTTACTCACAGTGAGTGGTCATGTTTACTCACAGTGAGTGGTCATGTTTACTCACAGTGAGTGGTCATGTTTACTCACAGTGAGTGGTCATGTTTACTCACAGTGAGTGGTCATGTTTACTCACAGTGAATGGTCATGTTTACTCACAGTGAGTGGTCATGTTTACTCACAGTGAGTGGTCATGTTTACTCACAGTGAGTGGTCATGTCTATCCACAGTGAGTGGTAATGTTTACTCACAGTGAGTGGTCATGTTTACTCACAGTGAGTGGTAATGTTTACTCACAGTGAGTGGTCATGTTTACTCACAGTGAGTGGTCATGTTTATCCACAGTGAGTAGTCATTTACTCACAGTGAGTGGTCATGTTTATTCACAGTGAGTGGTCATGTTTATTCACAGTGAGTGGTCATGTTTATTCACAGTGAGTGGTCATGTTTAGTCACAGTTAATGGTCATGTTTACTCATTGTGAGTGGTCATGTCTATCCACAGTGAGTAGTCGTGTTTACTCACAGTGAATGAATGGTCATGTTTACTCACAATGAGTGGTCATGTCTCCACAGTTAATGGTCATGTTTACTCACAGTGAGTAGTCATGTCTATCCACAGTGAGTGGTCATGTTTATTCACAGTGAATGATCATGTTTACTCACAGTGAATGGTCATGTTTACTCACACTGAGTTGTCATGTTTAGTCACAATGAGTGGTCATGTTTACTCACAGTGTGTCGTCCTGTTTATTCACAGTGAATGAATGGTCATATTTACTCACACTGTCACAGTGAGTGGTCATGTCTATCCACAGTGAGTGGTCATGTATACTCACAGTTAATGGTCATGTTTACTCACAGTGAGTGGTCATGTCTATTCACAGTTAATGGTCATGTTTACTCACAGTGAGTGGTCATGTATACTCACAGTTAATGGTCATGTTTACTCACAGTGAATGGTCATGTTTAATCACAGTGAATGGTCATGTTTACTCACAGTGGGTGGTCGTGTTTACTCACAGTGAATGGTCATGTTTACTCACAGTGGGTGGTCGTGTTTACTCACAGTGAATGGTCATGTTTACTCATAGTGAGTGGTCATGCCTATCCACAGTGAATGGTCATGTTTACTCATAGTGAGTGGTCATGCCTATCCACAGTGAATGGTCATGTTTACTCATAGTGAGTGGTCATGCCTATCCACAGTGAATGGTCATGTTTACTCATAGTGAGTGGTCATGCCTATCCACAGTGAATGGTCATGTTTACTCATAGTGAGTGGTCATGCCTATCCACAGTGAATGGTCATGTTTACTCATAGTGAGTGGTCATGCCTATCCACAGTGAATGGTCATGTTTACTCATAGTGAGTGGTCATGCCTATCCACAGTGAATGGTCATGTTTACTCATAGTGAGTGGTCGTGTTTACTCACAGTGGGTGGTCGTGTTTACTCACAGTGAATGGTCATGTTTACTCACAGTGGGTGGTCGTGTTTACTCACAGTGAATGGTCATGTTTACTCACAGTGGGTGGTCGTGTTTACTCACAGTGAATGGTCATGTTTACTCACAGTGGGTGGTCGTGTTTACTCACAGTGAATGGTCATGTTTACTCACAGTGGGTGGTCGTGTTTACTCACAGTGAATGGTCATGTTTACTCACAGTGGTTGGTCGTGTTTACTCACAGTGAATGGTCATGTTTACTCACAGTGGGTGGTCGTGTCTATCCACAGTCAGTGATCATGTTTACTCACAGTGAATGGTCACGTTTACCTACAGTGAGAGGAGTAGTGGGGAAACCTCCAGTGCCCCTGCCAAGCCATGTATCGACTGGAACCGCTACCCTACCCCAGCCGCGTCCATCACCCACAGTTCACGCAGCACCAATGGACAGGATTTGAAGCGTTTCCTTGAAGAGGTTAGTTCATTGTACAGAATACACAGTGACACCTTAAAGTAGAGTCTAGTAGAGACATAATCAAGTACCACGGCATGGCCAGGACACCATCTTGCTGTCCATTAGTCACCTTCCTTTTTATCACCAATATGAAATAAATCATTGGTAATCTTCAAACCACATACTGGACTTAACGATAGTATGAATACTACCTTTCAGACTCCCTCTGGCATATCTCATACTGGCACTAAAGCAGTCGTTCTTGAGATTTGGGGATTCATAATTATAATATTCAGTAAGCAAACCTATACACTATAAACATTTACAATTGTTTATAGTGTATAGGTTATGATGATGATGACAGTGATATTTTATTAAATTCAATTTATGTGAACATGGGTTACCAAGCAGGTCCTACAACCGACAATTAGGTTGCCGCTAAAAAGGTTAAGGACCACTGCTCTAGCATACACCAGCCACTCCAAGGTGAACATTTATAGGTTCACTATTTAGCATATGTAACTGACAAATAGTTCTTAAAGCGACATGATCAGTTCGTGACTATATTTTTATTGCAAAATCATGTTAATCAGTATAAGTTATAACTATTGTACCGTCCTGACCACCAATAAATATTTTATCGAAACAGAACTGACTTTGTAATGTTAAATGTTGTCACTCAAATCGCTGCGAGTGACACCCACCCTTTGGCCTTTACCAACTGGGAGCCGTGCACCTGGCTGGGTGTGGCGTTAGTGGTGTCAACTTGTGTTCATATGATACTGCATCGCGTGATCAGGCATTTCCTTCTGGGCTAGCCACGCCTACAATGGTTTCGAAAACGCCTCGTGGTCAATGTGCCCTTACTGCGTCTATTTTCAACCCCTAAATGGTACATGAAAACCTATTTTGACTGTCTTTACGCTATAATAGGTATAATTTATACCGTATAACATGATTTTGCAATAAAAATAAAAAGCCACGAATGGACCATGTCGCTTTAAAAGTATCGCTATACGATAAACTTTGAGTGCATTGAGGGGTCTTTTCCTCTCAATGGTTTTCTCTGAAATTTGAACACAGCTGTTTTTCCACCCAACCTTTCTTCTTAGCTTGGTTGATTCCAAAAATAATGTTCTCAACATGTAAATTTTGTCCACTCTAGTGCCAATGGATATGTTGTATACTGTGAATGCTGTTGGCCTGGTAACACCTGTCGCCATCTGGTGAACATAGCCTAAACTGGATTTTAAAGTCTCACTGATACTAATAGTACAAACGTGTGCAAGGTCCATTTATGGAGCCCCTGTCTCCAAAGACATCGCCATTTTGCCTTGTTCGCTTTGCGTGCAATGCAGTTTGGTATACAATACACTCGGATACCAACATGATTGACAGTGGGTGTCTTTGGTAATAGTATTACTAATAGTTGGCAAGAACGTCTGCCTGCACATGTGGCTGTGTAAACTAATCAGTTACTGCCATGTGTAATGTAGCTGATTTATATTAGTTTGTTTATTTGTATTATTGTATTATTTGCCCTTTAGCTTTAGTTATTTAGCATATTGTTTTTACTTTTGTGTATTGGTTAGACTACATTGAATTTATTAATTATTATAAGTGATGATAATTTATCATTATTAATGTTTATAATATTATATATTACACTTGACTTCTGTATTATTCATTATTGTTTACAACAAAAGTAGTATAATTGAAAAATGTAGTGTGATTTATGCACAAAATCAAATACGTGTAGGAGAATATAGAAAACATCCAAAAAAAATTGTATATAAAATTGCAGTTTCATTAATATTTCATCTATATACTTGCATTTTAAGTAATTTCTATTATCAGAAGAAAATAATAAAAGCAATTCTAAAGATTTATCTGCAAGATAAAATGTGTCAAACAATTTCAGAAAAAGTTTTTTTAAATTTGAAATTTCACTAAATTATAATTTCCTTAATGTTTCATCTATGTCCATGAAACAAGCACCATTGCACTTCAGTTAGTGATGATGACCAGGTAAAAAAATGTGTGTGGTTTATATGCAAAATTACATATACACTTGTATTAGAAAACTTCATGAAATTCGTAACTTTACATATCTGTAGTTTGCTTAATATATCACTTAAATACATGAAACAACTATACCATTATATTTCTTATAGTGACTACTATCAGGGAACATTATAAAAGATTCTAAAGAAAATTTTGGTTTGACCACCCTAGAATATTCTTCATCCTCTTTGGCCTCTGCCCCCAGCGTTCTGTTGTTGGTGGACTCTGGACACTGACCTGTGGCTGACTGATGCTTACGTCAACTGCCATGTCAACAACCCATGAGACACAGGCCAGGGAGTTTGTAAGGGTGGCTATAGCAGGGACCAGGAACACCATAGCAGGGTACATCTCATGTCCAGTCTAGAGCCAAATCATTATAAATTAGCACCTTGTGACATCCGACAAATACAGTTCACAACATTATATGTAAAATATGTTAAAGATAAATGCAATGTAATTAAACAATACATGTTATATAATTGACATTATATAGTCAAAATTATATTACTGTAAAATAATTTGCAATGAAATAATAATTAAGAAAGTGAACATTAACAACGGTAGTAATTGGTATACAAAATTCAGTATATAGTGACACTTGGTGTGTTTATTTGGGAACAGACACATGAGATCTAGCATGACATTATTTCTGTGTAATCATTATTACACGTCTGAGAAAACCGACACAATACTGCATTGCCATAGAATTTCGCGATCCACAAACATGGGACACCTGCGTGAATTTAGTTTAAAAGATTAATTATTACACCTATGTCTGTATCTACAGTGTGTGGCTATCAATGTTATTGTTTGGTAATTACATAACTATCCAATAAGCATTATAGACTTCAGTCCAGTCAGAACAAACGTGATAGTCAACATAAGGCCACATGCCCTGTGCCACACTTAGTGTTTTGTAACATTAACCACAGGGTTCATCAGCTAACATCAACCACAGGGTTCATTAGCTAACATCAACCACAGGGTTCATCAGCTAACATCAACCACGGGGTTCATCAGCTAACATCAACCACAGGGTTCATCAGCTAACATCAACCACAGGGTTCATCAGCTAACATCAACCACAGGGTTCATCAGCTAACATCAACCACAGGGTTCATCAGCTAACATCAACCACAGGGTTCATCAGCTAACATCAACCACAGGGTTCATCAGTTAAACATTCACAGCTAACAAAAAGGGTTCATCAGCTAACATCAACCACGGGTTAAGTTAAACATAACCAGGGGCATAAACATCAACCACAGGGTTCATCAGCTAACATCAACCACAGGGTTCATCAGCTAACATCAACCACGGGGTTCATCAGCTAACATCAACCACAGGGTTCATCAGCTAACATCAACCACAGGGTTCATCAGCTAACATCAACCACAGGGTTCATCAGCTAACATCAACCACAGGGTTCATCAGCTAACATCAACCACAGGGTTCATCAGCTAACATCAACCACAGGGTTAATCAGCTAACATCAACCACAGGGTTCATCAGCTAACACCAACCACAGGATTCATCAGCTAACATCAACCACAGGGTTCATCAGCTAACATCAACCACAGGGTTCATCAGCTAACATCAACCACAGGGTTCATCAGCTAACATCAACCACGGGTTCATCAGCTAACATCAACCACGGGGTTCATCAGCTAACATCAACCACGGGGTTCATCAGCTAACATCAACCACGGGGTTCATCAGCTAACATCAACCACAGGGTTCATCAGCTAACACCAACCACAGGGTTCATCAGCTAACACCAACCACGGGGTTCAACAGCTAACATCAACCACAGGATTCATCAGCTAACCAACCACAGGGTTCATCAGCTAACACCAACCACAGGGTTCATCAGCTAACACCAACCATAGGGTTCATCAGCTAACATCAACCACAGGGTTCATCAGCTAACATCAACCACAGGGTTCATCAGCTAACCAACCACACCATTTCATCAGCTAACCAACCACAGGGTTCATCAGCTAACACCAACCACAGGGTTCATCAGCTAACACCAACCACAGGGTTCATCAGCTAACATCAACCACAGAGTTCATCAGCTAACATCAACCACAGGGTTCATCAGCTAACCAACCACAGGGTTCATCAGCTAACACCAACCACAGGGTTCATCAGCTAACACCAACCACAGGGTTCATCAGCTAACACCAACCACAGGGTTCATTAGCTATCCAACCACAGGGTTCATCAGCTAACATCAACCACGGGGTTCATCAGCTAACATCAACCACAGGGTTCATCAGCTAACATCAACCACAGGGTTCATCAGCTAACATCAACCACAGGGTTCATCAGCTAACATCAACCACGGGTTCATCAGCTAACATCAACCACAGGGTTCATCAGCTAACATCAACCACAGGGTTCATCAGCTAACACCAACCACAGGGTTCATCAGCTAACACAACCACAGGGTTCATCAGCTAACACCAACCACAGGGTTCATCAGCTAACATCAACCACAGGGTTCATCAGCTAACATCAACCACAGGGTTCATCAGCTAACATAACCACGGGTTCATCAGCTAACATCAACCACAGGGTTCATCAGCTAACATCAACCACAGGGTTCATCAGCTAACATCAACCACAGGATTCATCAGCTAACCAACCACAGGGTTCATCAGCTAACATCAACCACAGGATTCATCAGCTAACATCAACCACGGGGTTCATCAGCTAACATCAACCACAGGGTTCATCAGCTAACATCAACCACAGGGTTCATCAGCTAACATCAACCACAGGATTCATCAGCTAACCAACCACAGGGTTCATCAGCTAACATCAACCACAGGATTCATCAGCTAACACCATCCACAGGGTTCATCAGCTAACCAACCATGGATACCAACCATGCATTAGCAACGTATCCTAAATAGTTTCATAAAACACCAGTCGTAATGGAACATTATGATTTTATTTGTTGGCTAAGTTTTGCAAAGTTCTTGAACGTTTTCAGAATAAATTAGTTTTTCTTATAAAATGTGCTATAAAACAAATATGCTGATGACTCTCTAAAATGTTGGAACTAGCACTTTTAAACATGCCACTACATGTTGGGTTGCCTCCAGGATAGTTGACCTACCTTGACTTGAGGTGCATGCAAGTTGCTGGTATTCATCAGGTGCATATGTTTGCTAATCTCTCCACCAGACTTGATGTCATTATCAATCTTTCATTGACAATGCTCTTGACAAAAACCCTACTATGTTAAATTTAAAAGTTGCCTGCAGTTTCCACTTTAAGAATGTCAATGTCCGATATAGAGGATAACATGTATGTTAATAGGGTAGATTATGTTAAATGTATATTTTATTACAATAATTAGCATAACTAAGAAGTTGTTACTTGACAAGATCTGCAAATCATTGTGTTTTGTGTTACGCAATTCAGTGTATCTATGAAACATGACAGACGTTTGCTGCCCACAGAAAATGCACATTAATAATAATAATAAAGCTTTATTTGCCATTTTCAACATGCAAGTACATTTCTTGTCAAATAGGAATGTGTTCTGGCATATGAGTCATGTAATGCCTGTATAAATTTTGAGATAAACTCTCTTTTGTGTTTTACCCTCAGAGGTTTGTTGTAAACATGTGCATCATATTGATATATCTTGATAACGTAAAATAAAACTTATTGGCAACAAAATTTAAAATCTAGATGTCATTTTTTAACAGAACGCGATATATACATGTCATTGTTTGATAAACTGAAATAAACCAATGCTAAGCTATACAACATTTCATTAATATCATAAATTGTTTTGTAGCTCTTTGTAAAATAAAGGCTGACATAGTTTATTAACATTAATAGTTTAGGACAAGTTATAGCGTTAAAGCAACAGTAAGACGGGAACGTTGCATTACTTATAATAAACCAAGAGCACTCTGTTCATATAATCAGAACCAAACGATATATGAAACATAACGGCATTAGTATTATATAATTATAGTACTAGATTGATTACATTTAATATGATGCAATTTTGATGACAAACTGCTAATTCGTGTATTTATTTACTTCTTTACTTTATTTACATAGAAATTCTGCATTATTCAAAATTTATTTATTTTATACTTACTACTACTAATATTTTAATTAATATATATATATATATATATATATATATTATGACAGCTAATGGTGCATGCATGCCGAGTGATGCCGTAAGTCTGTTGCATTATACAGGGGAGACTGGGGCATAATTGGAAGGTTGACATATATAACACTGAACTACTGATAGACTGTTTAGATAACTGATAGACACCCCCTTGGGATGCTCACCCCTGGTGCTCTTACCAGGGCCAATAATAACTACTGGACAAGCATTAAAGTAATTATCCCCAACTATGTGGGGTATAACCGTATTTGGTGTGGGGTATGCCTACAAACTTAAATGACTCCCCTCAAAGCCATAGATTTATAGAACTAGTCTATACCTAGACTTTCATAGTACTCTCAGCTGCTTACCAGGTAAGTTATTCAGAAATAAACAAACAAATTGATTAGGCTGGTGAACTACTTCAACTAGTCTATTCTTCCTTTGTAGCCTACTGTCATTATCTAGTTTTGGCCAAGAAGCTGCCACTTGCCTGCCCATGCTTCCAGTCTCTAGGTATATTACCTCTCACATCACAGAAACTGTCGAAGATCTATTTTTCCAATTTTGCTTGGACTTTTTTCATGGGGTATTGTGACTATGCAGAAGAAACAAAAACATGGTTGCCCAATTTTAAGGCTTCCTATGTCTTCTAGGGTCTAAAAACATTTTCAGTGTTCCTAATTGGGGCAAAAACTTCTCTGTGGCACAGATTTCATTGTACACAAGAAATGTGTAGTTGACTTGTCTTTTGTAAGGGCAACTGAGGACCTCCCCAAAAAAGCAAAATGTTGAACATTTGCCTGTTTCTGCCTGGACTTATAGCTGCTCTGAGGGCACGAACTCCTGTGGATATCTGCATATTCGAATAGAGAATTCTATTGATGTCCAGAATATAAATGTTCTGTCTTTGTCACTTACAGGTGGCAGTATACCTTTAACAAGCAGACACCACAGTCACATCATTTTAAAGATAATTAAACAAAGATCAACTATGGCCAGTTAATCTGGACAGTACCCTGCCTGCATGTTTTAAGATTATCTTCAACACTACTGATGTTCTTTGCAAGTTGTGTTTATTTTGATATTTATTTAATTATCTCCAACATTATGCGAGTGGTGTCGACTCTGTACACAAAGATAGAAAATTACTATTCTGAACAACAGCATAGTTAACATTCATACAGATTATTGACAATTTGGCTGTGTTTCTAGTCATCTCATATGAATAACCAGAGACAATTTTATTTAGATGATTATGGTGAAGAGACTACCCAGGTAGGCAGTGACTATGATTCACCAAAACACATTTCATTCGTAATTACCAACTTCAAAGGACTTGAGGGTCTCTTGGCCTATTTTTATGTATTGTTATGTATTGTGAAGCAACATGAACAATACCGGATATTGCGATACATGTATACCAATTACCAAATAAAATATACTGTTATATTATTACCTGGTACTTTGTAATCAAACAGATAGTAAGCAGAACTAAATGAGTGATCACTATGGTGATTCAGGTGGGGACAGAAGCGAAGGAAGCCAGGTACTGGCTGAAGCAGTTTCAACAGGGGTCCCAGCCATACAGCCCATTCGCTATAGTGCAGATTGAACGTGATGTCTTCGAGAATCCGGAAATGGTGAGTTCTAATGTGTTCTTGTGGGGTTAGGAGAGAATGGTGTGGCTTAACAAAAGACATGTTCTGTTGTCAGGAATTATTAACATAGTAATAATAACTTTATTTAGACATTCTTGAAACTAATGTCCAATACAGAATCCTGTTCAATAGTGCAAACATTTGACAGCAGTTTTTAGAAATGATAAGAAATAAATATTTTGTAATAATAATACAAGTAAAATATGAGTACCGGGTATGTATATTTTACTTGTAATTACTATTATTATTATTATATTTATTTCTACTGTTTATTTTATTTTGAGTTTTCTTATAACCCTCACATTTACTCCCCCCCATGTGTGGGGAGATCTTTGACTTGTACATATTACAAATTTACCTGTGTGTGTGTGTTGTGTGTGTGTGTGTGTGTGCGTGCGTGCGTGCGTGCGTGCGTGCGTGCGTGCGTGTGTGTGTGTGCGTGCATGTGGTGGTGAGTGCAAGCATGCGTGTATGTGTGTCTCTATGTTTGTGTGTATGCATGTATGTGTGTGTGTGTGTGTGTCTCGTGTGTGTTTATGTTCGTTCATGTGCATGCGTGCATGCATGGTAGGGATGGGACGAATCTGGAATTTGATTCGAATAGAATATTGAATGGAATATCCTCGAAATTTAAAATCCTCGAATATGAATATTCAGTGGCTTCAAATGCAATCAGAATACTGAACGGTGTCGAGATGTCTTGCATGGACGCAGCATCATCCTGTGGCCAGGAGCACAGGTCCGTGCCGGAGTCATCAGCAACATGGCCATACGCATCGATCTTTTTGTTTACTTTCTGATCTAACCATGAAAATGACTTCTTACAGCCGCCAAAGCTATCCTCACATATCTTATGTACATATACACACTAGGTTACAAAATAAAATAATTTACATTCCTGTAAAGAATAAAATTAATAAAACAAACTCGAGCAAAACTCGACATGATCTAGGGCGGCTACACAGAGCATACACTTGCCGTAACATCAGTAATGCTAACCCTAAAGCAACCTAACCATAACTAAACCTAAGCTAACTTCAACTAACCCTAAACTTACCCGAAACTAACATTAAGCCTCAATCAGACACTGCTAACAAAAGACCACTCAACGCAATATCAATATTATGGTTAGCAACACATAGCAGCCACCAATGCAAGTTTGTTTTGTGAAGTTTATTTGCTTAAGTAATGTTAGTGATTTTATTTTGTAACCTTGTGTGTATACTTATACATATAAGATATGTGAGGAGTAGTTTGTCGGTGTGTAGGCTTTTTCATAGTTAAGTCAGAAACTAAAAGATCGCCCGGGACCGAAGGAAAATAAGAAACATGAAGGAAAATATTCGAACGATATTCATTTATATAGTTTCAAATTTTGAATCAAAAAGCGGGAAAACGTTTGAATATTCAATATTTTTAATACAAATCAAATATTCGTCCCATCCTTAATGACATCCTGGTATGATATTTTACATGCCCTGTTACAGTTATCAGGTGAGTACAGTACAATGAATCTCAAAACAGACATGTGACATGGGCGTGACAGAGTTGGATCAAGTTTCACACACAGCCAACCTGTCGCTGTGCTTAACTATGATCACTCAAATTAATATAATATGTGACCTGTTCTAACGAAATGAGTCACATGTCAGCAAACTTGATTTTGAGAAAACACCATATAAACTTTGCACTGCAATATTTAACGATTTCTCCTTTTCATCACCAAAGCACACTTTAATGTCTTCTATTAACTGGCAATGCATATTTGCAATTTATATTACTATTTAGTACATTTTATCAGGGGTAGAAATAACTCCAAAATCTAGGTGGCCATTCGGGCTACCAGCTTGACATTTCTGGTAGCCCACAGCCATATCTGGTAGCCCAAAATTTCTTAATAAATTACCTTGTATATAACACGCTAACTAAAATAGTGGGCAGAGGGGTATTTTTGTTGAAGCATTGAGGTCCACATGCCTCTTTCTACCTTCATTCGCTTTCTTGCACCATTAAGATTAGCCAACATGCAATGCATTTTAAAAACAGAGATAGTTAATTAGAACGATTTACCATATCAACTATACTCTTCTACATATCAGAATGGTAACAGCCGACGAGTCGCTCTCTTGTGGGGGCCACTGTTGCACTACTTTTGTTTTAGTAAATATCACTTTAGCCAGAATCACCGTTTAGCATGCAATAACTGGCGAAAGTAGAAACTAAGTCTAAGATTGAATGGAAACTGACAAGAAATTAGATTTCTTGTCAGTTCATATCAAATATTCTGAAACGAAACACTTGTGTTGCTTTGTAATAACTATTTTAATGTATAAAAGTTCTACTATATTTAGTAGAACAAGCAAATATTTTGCTATGTATATTTAACATGTATTTGTGAGTTTATAAATATTGCGTTGATAAAAGGTATCCGTATTTGTTAAGTTTCCTACTAAAATAATATGGCATATGGCCATATCCAAATTGCATAATAATAACATTAACTTATATAACACTCTGTATATTAAAAAAAATCGTTCAAAGGTAGTTCCTCTTTTTGACATTTGAATACAACATCGATAGAATTATTATTCTCAAATGTGCTGTATAAATTGCATATGTAATATTGTTTATTATAATATAGATACTAGGCTTACATACTTTAACATGTTTTAACATCTATTTTATTTGAACAGTGCTTCAAATTGCCTTGGCTTTACAAAAACGTGTTGTGTACAAAAGAAACAACTTTCCCATTTGTAATACAAGACTAGTGGATTTCTCAGAAATTGACCTCCCAGTACTTGGAAGTGCAGCCGATCCACCTGCAACAATGTTTTAAACTACCTCATCCTGTCACTAGGTTGGTTTATTATGTAATCCAATCATACTGCCAAAACAACACATGGCTTCTAGGGTGGTCTTTAAGGGTGTGTAGTAACTTTATTGGGTGGTTTATTGCCACTGGCCCCATTGTGCCAACGATGTCTTTGAAGTAGTTAATTGGATACAATTGTTTCAACCCAATGGAAGCCATTGAGGTGTCTCAGACACTTGACCTGCACTGATGATTAGGCCATCACTGACCCAGATTCTGTGGTAGACCACCCGGCTACTGCTGTCTCCAATTGTAGTAGCCCTACAGCAATTCTGGTAGCCTCGGGCTACCGGGCTACCACTATTTCAAACCCTGCATTTTATAACCTTTTTAGAAAGGCTACGTAACATTTCACGCATGAATTTCGTAAAACAAAACTGATAAATCGCATGTGTTCGAATCATATTCTTCGGGGTTTCCCTTGCCGCATGGCGGACATATTTGGTATTACGGGAAAGCCCAGCATGTCCACTGTCTGAATCTGCTAGAGGAAATCCCCAATGACGTCAATTTTAGCCAGTAGGAATGTTTAACTGAGACACATATCTGTAAACAAACGTCACCAGTTGTTAGGCACAGCGCATAGCGGTCCCCTGATTGGCTTAAAGCTGCGAACACAGCGCAGTGTGCACCCGCTAGCCGTAAACAAGTGGAATCGATCGGATCGCCACAACGAAACATTGCTAAATACTCAGATTATGTTGCAAGACATATCTTCGACAATAAGCGTGACTTGGGAGGGGGTTTAGAATACATCAAAAGGTGAAATAGAAGCAAAACAGCTGAATTAGGAATGACAACGCACTCGATCATGGACTTGCGTGACCGCGAACGTAAAATACGATTTTCTCAGTTTGAAGCTTTCTACCCCGGGCATATTCAATGTAGAATAACTTTGGCTGTGCGTGAGCTAGCTCCATAATGTTTGCACCGTTGGAAAGCTTAATAAATATTCTTTTTGGTGATATGACTGTCATTTTTTGACATGTGATTCAATTCATTAGAACAGGTCACATATATTATATTCAACATACACACCTCCACTGCACTCACACTGCATCAACATATACACTTCCACTGCACTCACACTGCAACAACATACACACTTCCACTGCACTCACACTGCAACAACATACACACTTCCACTGCACTCACACTGCAACAACATACACACTTCCACTGCACTCACACTGCAACAACATACACACTTCCACTGCACTCACACTGCAACAACATAAACACATACACTGCAACAACATCTACACTTCCACTGCACTCACACTGCAACAACATACACACTTCCACTGCACTCACACTTCCACTGCACTCACGCTGCAACAACATACACACTTCCACTGCACTTACACTGCAACAACATACACACCCACTGCACTCACACTGCAACAACATAAACATCTCCACTGCACTCACACTGCAACAACATACACACTTCCACTGCACTCACACTGCAACAACATACACACTTCCACTGCACTCACACTGCAACAACATACACACTTCCACTGCACTCACACTGCAACAACATACACACTTCCACTGCACTCACACACTGCAACAACATACACACTTCCACTGCACTCACACTGCAACAACATACACACTTCCACTGCACTCACACTGCAACAACATAAACACATACACTGCAACAACATATACACTTCCACTGCACTCACACTGCAACAACATAAACATATCCACTGCACTTACACTGCAACAACATACACACACCACTGCACTTACACTGCAACAACATAAACATCTCCATGCACTTACACTGCAACAACATACACACTTCCACTGCACTCACACTGCAACAACATAAACATATCCACTGCACTTACACTGCAACAACATACACACACACCCACTGCACTTACACTGCAACAACATAAACATCTCCACTGCACTCACACTGCAACAACATACACACTTCCACTGCACTCACACTGCAACAACATACACATCCACTGCACTACACTGCAACAACATACACACTTCCACTGCACTCACACTGCAACAACATACACACTTCCACTGCACTCACACTGCAACAACATACACACTTCCACTGCACTCACACTGCAACAACATACACACTTCCACTGCACTCACACTGCAACAACATACACACTTCCACTGCACCCACACTGCAACAACATACACACTTCCACTGCACTCACACTGCAACAACATACACACTTCCACTGCACTCACACTGTGCAACAATACACACATTTCTACTAGCCAGGTCCAACTGACAAATGCATGCAAGATATACACATTTCCGCTAGCCCGGTTACATTACGTTGGCAGATACAAGATAGTTTATTTCTCAAGCGAGTCATTCAGTCTTGTAGTCAGAACAAAATAATAAATAACAGTAATTAAACAAAAACAAATAGGTAAAGTAGCAAGTATTATTAATCAGCAGACAGCTTACTCATGTTCCTTACAACATTGCAGTCTAAACTGTACATAATTATTAAGTTACAAAACATGTATTTTCTGAAAATATTATGGACCTGGCTAGTAGAAATGTGTGTATGTTGTTGCACAGTGTGAGTGCAGTGGCAGTGTGTGTGCTGTTGCACAGTGTGAGTGCAGTGGAGGTGTGTGTGCTGTTGTTACACAGTGTGAGTGCAGTGGCAGTGTGTGTGCTGTTGCACAGTGTGAGTGCAGTGGAGGTGTATGTGCTGTAGTTGCACAGTGTGAGTGCAGTGGAGGTGTGTGTGCTGTTGTTACACAGTGTGAGTGCAGTGGAGGTGTGTGTTGCACAGTGTGAGTGAGTGGAGGTGTGTGTGCTGTTGTTACACAGTGTGAGTGCAGTGGAGGTGTGTGCTTGTTGCACAGTGTGAGTGCAGTGGAGGTGTGTGTGCTGTTGTTACACAGTGTGAGTGCAGTGGAGGTGTGTGTTTGTTGACAGTGTGAGTGCAGTGGAGGTGTGTGTGTGTTGTGTGGGGTAGGTGTGTGTGTGTGTTGTGTGTGGTGTGGGTGTGTGTGTGTGTGTGTGTGTGTGTGTGTGTGTGTGTGTGTGTGTGTGTGTGTGTGTGTGTGTGTGTGTGTGTGTGTGTGTGTGTGTGTGTGTGTGTGTGTGTGTGTGTGTGTGTGTGTGTGTGTGTGTGTGTGTGTGTGTGAGTGTGGTGCAGTGTGTGTGTGTGTGTTGCACAGTGTGAGTGCAGTGGAGGTGTGTGTGTGTTGCACAGTGTGAGTGCAGTGGAGGTGTGTGTGCTGTTGCACAGTGTGAGTGCAATGGAGGTGTGTGTTCTGTTGCACAGTGTGAGTGCAGTGGAGGTGTGTGTGATGTTGCACAGTGTGAGTGCAGTGCAGGTGTGTGTGATGTTGCACAGTGTGAGTGCAGTGGAGGTGTGTGTGCTGTTGTTGCACAGTGTGAGTGCAGTGGAGGTGTGTGTGCTGTTGTTGCACAGTGTGAGTGCAGTGGAGGTGTGTGTGCTGTTGTTGCACAGTGCGAGTGCAGTGGAGGTGTGTGTGCTGTTGTTGCACAGTGTGAGTGCAGTGGAGGAGTGTATGTCATTGCATAGCGCGAGTGCAGTGGAGATGTGTATGGTGTATGTTGTTACATATTGTGTGTGCAGTGGAGATGTGTATGTTGTTGCCCAGCACAAGTGCAGTGGAGATGTGTATGTTGTTGCCCATCACAAGTGCAGTGGAGATGTGTATGTTGTTGCACAGCACGAGTGCAGTGGACTTGTGTATGTTGTTGCACATTGTGTGTGCAGCTACAGAGTTGACAGTTGTGTCCTTGATATTGCTATGTCATGGAACAACCTGTTCGCTGTGCGCATAGTTCATGCATATTGTGGTGTACAGACATGTCTTCATTAATGAACATTTGTACGACACAAGTACACAGCGTACATTGAGTTGGGTCAATATGTACAATACTACACACATTGATTATTGTCTTTTTTATCACAAACAGTAATACTGATTTTTTAAATGTGTAATCTATCTGGAATTTGAATTTCAGTATTTCCAGTAACATTGTAGTCAGATTACTGTCTGCAAAAAAAACTCTGCATCCAGTGCAATAGGCTACTGTGCAACAAGAGAGAAATATTGGGAAAGCATCTTTACATCTTTCACATTGGCTTCTTTGAGAACAAACTGCATGACACAGAGAGGCAAGGCAGCATAAGGCATGCCACGTGTGTGTATGCTGCTTACTATCTGCAGATTCTGAGTGTCAATAAGTATGCTTTGTTGCTTCCAAGAAGGCCTTCAAGCATCTTTTTCAGCATCTAAAACAAACGTTATTTCTATTAACACATATTATAAATAAAAATACATCCTCGGTTTGTTTTAATAATTATTATTAAATACAATATAATTTAAATTGTTTGATGCTAAAATCAAAGTCAAAAATGCATTGCAACACAGAAAGATAAAACAGACTAAAACTATTTTTCCAAACAGAAGATAGTTATTTCTTTCAATTAACACTTGGTGTTCTTCTCGTGGCATTTCTGTTGTCACGCATCAGATCGGCCATGGTTACTGTTTCCATCATCTTTTTTTTCTCGTCTCTTTCCTCACTTTTCTCTCACTACTTTCTATATCAGCAGTCTCCAATTCCTTCTCTCTTGCTGTTGTTCTCCAATTTTCTCCCACTCTCTCCAAGTCTCTTAACCCAGTTCTCCCAATTGTCTTCCTCGCATCCTTTTTCACGCCACTTTCTGGGCATCTGATCTCTGCCAGTTTTTCATCTCCCATTCTTTCCACATGGCTGGTGTCAGATAGAGTATGGACCCCCAAAAAATTGAACTGGGGATCCATAATCTATTATAGAATTTGTACCCCTTTTTTAAAAAGCTAAAAAAGATTGATAAAATAATATACACTGTAGTTCAATTCAAAAATTGTAAGTAGAATATCACATCCATCATTACATTTTATAAGTTTTGTAAATAACAATCGTTATTTATACATTTTGCCACCAGTGCCATTATAATGCCAGTCATCATTGACTGAATACTGTGAATGCTATCAATTGCTGTTTCATGCAAGCCCCGTTGATGCTTTGAAAATGGACCCCTATGAATTATGGACCCAGGGTCCATTTTCTATGGAGGGTCCATATTCTATGAGACATAGGATAAGGACCCCATAGAATATTAAACCCCCCACCCAGGTAAAAATTCTATTGGACAGGTCCATAATCTATATTAGACTATGGACCCGCTGGGTAGATATTCTATAGGGAATATATGGACACATGGTCCATTTTCCATGGGATGACACCGGCCCATTTCACCCTACTTCCCACCAATTTCTTCTTAAGATATTCCTCCACTCCAACCTCCTCTCAGTTCCTCCATTCTTTTCTCAGTCCTCATAACTCCCAATTTTTTTCTTATTCAGTTATTTTTGAAAATCTGTACCTCCTGTTATTTCTCCATTAGTGCCATCATCTCTAGGCCACATGTGTGTGCTGGGGTGACACTTATCTGTCTGTCTCCCCTTCAACTTTCCTCCAAGGGTTTGCTCCTGATGTAATCATCCTGTGAATTTCGGTGTTAAAATTACCATCCCCACATATCACTTCACACATATAATATTTAATTATAATAATTTTTTTATTATTAAGATATATATTGTTGGTAATTAATATGAATTAACATAAAATAAACATTGTAATAAAAGGTAAGTTGATCATCAGTGAATGACTTTTTCTTGTAGGCTTCTGAGTATTGACACCAAGTAATTCTATCTTGATGGCCCATTTAGTTGCTAGACAAAACAACTACTTTGGCACAAGCTGATGTTTACAAAGTCATATTTTCATCTCGAGTGTAAAGTGCATGGATTGGATAAGTAGTGCACCAACAAATCACAACACAGACACAGCACATTCTTATCCACAGCCAGGCACGTCACCAACACTTCACATTACACAAACTACACCGAGTCTCATCCAGTGTCTTTTGTGGTCACAAAGTCACACCCGTCTTGGAGAATGGCTGTACTGTGTGGGATCCTGTTACCCTTACAAAAATAAACAATCTAGAAATGGTCCAATAAGTCCTACATCACCTTCAGTGTAACAGACATGGACCCGCAACAGGGATGGAGATGGTGGGGAGGGTGGGGAGGATGGAGACATTAGAGATGGTGGGGAGGGTATGTAGGGTAGGATGGGAAGAGAGGAGAGTGTGTGGAAGCGGTGGGGTAGGGTGGAGATGGTGGGGAGGGTGGGGAGGGTGGAGACATTAGAGATGGTGGGGAGGGTATGTAGGGTAGGATGGGAAGAGAGGAGAGTGTGTGGAAGCGGTGGGGTAGGGTGGAGATGGTGGGGAGGGTGGGGAGGTGGAGACATTAGAGATGGTGGGGAGGGTATGTAGGGTAGGATGGGAAGAGAGGAGAGTGTGTGGAACGGTGGGGTAGGGTGGAGATGGTGGGGAGGGTGGGGAGTGTGGAGACGTTAGATATGGTGGGGTGGGTATGTAGGGTAGGATGGGAAGAGAGGAGAGTGTGTGGAGGGGTGGGGTAGGGTGGTGAGGGTGGGAGGGTGGGGAGGGTGGAGACGTTAGATATGGTGGGGTGGGTATGTAGGGTAGGATGGGAAGAGAGGAGAGTGTGTGGAAGCGGTGGGGTAGGGTGGAGATGGTGGGGAGGGTGGGGAGTGTGGAGACGTTAGATATGGTGGGGTGGGTATGTAGGGTAGGATGGGAAGAGAGGAGAGTGTGTGGAGACGGTGGGGTAGGGTGGAGATGGTGGGGAGGGTGGGGAGGGTGGGGAGGTGGGGAGGGTGGAGACGTTAGATATGGTGGGGTGGGTATGTAGGGTAGGATGGGAAGAGAGGAGATTGTGTGGAGGCGGTGGGGTAGGGTGGAGATGGTGGGGAGGGTGGAGAGGGTGGGGAGTGTGGAGACGTTAGATATGGTGGGGTGGGTATGTAGGGTAGGATGGGAAGAGAGGAGAGTGTGTGGAGGCGGTGGGGTAGGGTGGAGATGGTGGGGAGGGTGGGGAGGGTGGGGAGGTGGGGAGGGTGGAGACGTTAGATATGGTGGGGTGGGTATGTAGGGTAGGATGGGAAGAGAGGAGAGTGTGTGGAGACGGTGGGGTAGGGTGGAGATGGTGGGGAGGGTGGGGAGGGTGGGGAGGGTGGAGACGTTAGATATGGTGGGGTGGGTATGTAGGGTAGGATGGGAAGAGAGGAGATTGTGTGGAGGCGGTGGGGTAGGGTGGAGATGGTGGGGAGGGTGGGGAGGTGGGGAGTGTGGAGACGTTAGATATGGTGGGGTGGGTATGTAGGGTAGGATGGGAAGAGAGGAGAGTGTGTGGAGACGGTGGGGTAGGGTGGAGATGGTGGGGAGGGTGGGGAGGGTGGGGAAGGTGGGGAGGGTGGAGACGTTAGATATGGTGGGGTGGGTATGTAGGGTAGGATGGGAAGAGAGGAGAGTGTGTGGAGGCGGTGGGGTAGGGTGGAGATGGTGGGGAGGGTGGGGGGGGTGGGTAGGGTGGGGAGTGTGGAGACGTTAGATATGGTGGGGTGGGTATGTAGGGTAGGATGGGAAGAGAGGAGAGTGTGTGGAGGCGGTGGGGTAGGGTGGAGATGGTGGGGAGGGTGGGGCGGTGGGAGGGGGGAGGGTGGAGACGTTAGATATGGTGGGGTGGGTATGTAGGGTAGGATGGGAAGAGAGGAGAGTGTGTGGAGGCGGTGGGGTAGGGTGGAGATGGTGGGGAGGGTGGAGGCGGTGGGGAGAGGGTGGAGACGTTAGATATGGTGGGGTGGGTATGTAGGGTAGGATGGGAAGAGAGAGATGTGGAGCGGTGGGGTAGGTGGGGGTGGGAGGGTAGGATGGGATAGAGGTGGGGAGGTGTGGAGGCGGTGGGGTAGAGGTGGAGATGGTGGGGAGGGTGGAGGCGGTGGGGTAGGGTAGGGTGGAGATGGTGGGGAGGGTGGAGACGTTAGATATGGTGGGGTGGGTATGTAGGGTAGGATGGGAAGAGAGGAGAGTGTGTGGAGGCGGTGGGGTAGGGTGGAGATGGTGGGGAGGGTGGAGGCGGTGGGGTAGAGTAGGGTGGAGATGGTGGGGAGGGTGGAGGCGGTGGGGTAGGTAGGGTGGGATGGGGGGAGTGGGAGAGTGATATGGTGGGGTGGGTATGTAGGGTAGGATGGGAAGAGAGGAGAGTGTGTGGAGGCGGTGGGGTAGGGTGGAGATGGTGGGGAGGGTGGGGAGGGTGGAGGCGGTGGGGGAGGGTGGAGACGTTAGATATGGTGGGGTGGGTATGTAGGGTAGGATGGGAAGAGAGGAGAGTGTGTGGAGGCGGTGGGGTAGGGTGGAGATGGTGGGGAGGGTGGAGGCGGTGGGGTAGGGTAGGGTGGAGATGGTGGGGAGGGTGGAGGCGGTGGGGTAGGGTGGGGTGGAGATGGTGGGGAGTGTGGAGACGTTAGATATGGTGGGGTGGGTATGTAGGGTAGGATGGGAAGAGAGGAGAGTGTGTGGAGGCGGGGTAGGGTAGATGGGGAGGGTGGGGGTGGGGGGGGGAGGGTGGAGGCGGTGGGGGAGGGTGGAGACGTTAGATATGGTGGGGTGGGTATGTAGGGTAGGATGGGAAGAGAGGAGAGGGTGTGTGGAGGCGGTGGGGTAGGGTGGAGATGGGTGGGGTGGGTGTGAGGGTGGTGGGGGGGGGAGAGGGTGGAGATGGGTGGGGAGGGTGGGGAGGGTGGAGGCGGTGGGGTAGGGTAGGGTGGAGATGGTGGGGAGTGTGGAGACGTTAGATATGGTGGGGTGGGTATGTAGGGTAGGATGGGAAGAGAGGAGAGTGTGTGGAGGCGGTGGGGTAGGGTGGAGATGGTGGGGAGGGTGGAGGCGGTGGGGTAGGGTAGGGTGGAGATGGTGGGGAGTGTGGAGACGTTAGATATGGTGGGGTGGGTATGTAGGGTTAGGGTTTCGGGTAAGTTTATGATTAGTTAAAGTTAGTAAGTTAGGGTTACAGTTACTTTAGGGTTAGCATAAAACCGGAATTTGTGAAGGTCATTTATTTACTGACTGACGCCTGCGATAAATTACCAATGTTACGGTAAGCGTTGAGCTCTGTGTAGCCGCCATAGATCATGTTGAGTTTTGCACAAGTTTGTTTTCTAGATTTTATTCTTTACAGGAATGTAAATAATTTTGTGTAACCTAGTGTATGTGCATGTACATAAGATAGTTGAGGATAGCTTTGGCGGCTGTAAGAAGTCGTTTTCATGGTTAGGTCAGAAAGTAAATAAAAAGATCAATGCGTATGGCCACGATGCCGACGACTCCGGCATGCTGCGTCCCAGCAAGACGTCCACACCCTTCAGTATTCTAACTGAATTGGACTGGTCCTTACACTGTGTAAGTCTTACATCCAGTGGACTGGTCCTTACACTGTGTAAGTCTTACATCCAGTGGACTGGTCCTTACACTGTGTAAGTCTTACATCCAGTGGACTGGTCCTTGCACTGTGTAAGTCTTACATTCAGTGGACTGGTCCTTACACTGGGGCCACTTATCACTGCTCTGTGTGCTTAGAACTCTTCTACTCTCTATGTGTTGTTTCCACACTTCCAGTTGGATCGTCTTGGGTCAAGTCTCTCCTTCCTGCATCGCCATGAGATGAAATGTGTGGTCATTCATGGTCATCACAGGGCAGATCAAATCCAAATGACCCCTGAGGAGCTGCAGGTATATCTATGCAATGGTCAATATGTGTACACAAAGGTCATTATACATACATAACATACATCATATGTATACAATTGTCAACATAAGTACACAAAGGTCATTATACATACACAGCAGTCAACATATGTATACAATGGTCAACATATGTACACAATGGTCAACATATGTACACAAAGGTCATTATACATACACAACAATCAACATATGTATACAATGGTCAACATATGTATACAATGGTTAACACAAAGGTCATTATACATACACAACAGTCAACATATGTATACAATGGTCAACATATGTATACAATGGTCAACATATGTACACAAGGGTCGTTATACATACACAGCAATCAACATATGTATACAATGGTCAACATATGTATACAAGTGGTCAACATGTGTACACAAAGGTCATTATACATACACAGCAGTCAACATATGTATACAACGGTCAACATATGTATACAATGGTCAACATATGTATACAATGGTCAATATATGTACACAAAGAGGTCATTATACATACAGAATAGTCAACAAATTAACACAACAGTTAACATATGAACACAAAGGTCATGATGCGTCCACAACAGTCATTAATCATTCTGGTCGCATCAAACATAATTATATAGAATAATACAACGGTAATAAGAAGCGTAGGGTTGTGGGTAAAATCTAAGATCGATATGCATTTTATTATTACATGACCATATCGCATAAATACCCACACATACAATAATTATGTGCTGTTGATAAAATCAATCTCCCAAACACACCCCAACCCTGGTAGAAGTAACGAGCCATGCTCTCCTGGGACGACTCTTACTTGATGCAACTACCCAAAGTTGCAGCTAATTGTTTGCGCATTTCCCATGAAATGTGAATATAGCTCTCGTATGCACTACTTACCCTGTACCCCAGTGCTTTAGCTACCTCATGCCTATGAGGCCCCTCCCTGTTGAAAACTATGACCTGAGTAGTCTGAAGGGTTCAAATTAAGTCTAGTGAGAAAATACAAAAGTTTGTCTTTGAAACCAGAATAAGTGTGTAAGTCGGGCACAGAGGGCAATTAAGAATACATGGCAGTGGCATCCTCAAAGTACGCCATCTATACTGAAAGGCCTTTGACCAGTGTCCAGCCAGGGTTTCCCCATCATACGCCATCTATACTGAAAGGCCTTTGACCAGTGTCCAGCCAGGGTTTCCCCATCATACGCCATCTATACTGAAAGGCCTTTGACCAGTGTCCAGCCAGGGTTTCCCCATCATACGCCATCTATACTGAAAGGCCTTTGACCAGTGTCCAGCCAGGGTTTCCCCATCATACGCCATCTATACTGAATGGCCTTTGACCAGTGTCCAGCCAGGGTTTCCCCATCATATGCCATCTATACTGAATGGCCTTTGACCAGTGTCCAGCCAGGGTTTCCCCATCATATGCGGTCTATACTGAATGGCCTTTGACCAGTGTCCAGCCAGGATTACCCCATCATATGCGGTCTATACTGAATGCCCTTTGACCAGTGTCCAGCCAGGATTACCCCATCATACGCCATCTATACTGAATGGCCTTTGACCAGTGTCCAGCCAGGGTTTCCCCATCATGAGAAAAGCTCACATCCTGACGACAGATGTAACCTAGGATCAACAGAATCCAAGCTTTTAACTAGAACGTTTGACTTGGGGGAAAAGGAAAATAACGCAACAAGGCAAGCAGCCCAAAAGGTAACATCCATAGGGGAAGAGAAATCTATCAGTGTAAACATCTTGCGAAGTATATCTGAAGTAATAGGCAATTTGTGCATAACTGACACACCTAAAGCCTTCATAACTGCCTTTAGAAGCATATCTACATGCCAACAGTTATGGAAATGGTTAAGGAAACCTGCCTCCTGATGTAAAATATGCACCACATTAATATACAGTTTAATTGAGTCGTAAGGTAAATTTTCAGATAGAGCTATATATGTACACGCATCGTCCTGAGACAGGGACTGGGTGTACATTGTATACCAGCTAGTTTACAAAATCCTAAGTGTAACGTGTTGAGAAGCATAAGTAATGTAGGTACTGCGTGCATACAGTTGTCCCTGAAGCCAATTGTCTACAGTGCCAATGAAGTCAAGACCTATTCCAAACACAAACAAATCCATTGTGCCAATTCTTTTAAGTTAAGCTCTTGAATCTCAGGATGGTCTACCTTCTAATTACTGTAAAACCAGTCACCATCAAAGTAACCCCTGCTTCTGTATCACACACACCTGTAAACACAGAAGTAACTGGAACATTGTAGAGAATAAGAGACTATCAATTAAATGTACACATGAAATTATTCCACCACTGGATGTCCAGCTGCACTGCTGGTGATAACACATTTGTGATTGGTCCTTCTTAATTGGCCAATTGTGTCAAAGTTTCGCCCGAGGAATACTGTCCCACCGTAAATAATGCCTGCTGCCCAATTTAATTTCCCCGCCAAACTTTGTAATTGCTTTTGCTAGCCCACTTACGTTCAAGAAAACCCTGCAACTCTATAGCCTAAGTGTGAATAATTTCTCCTTTGGGAGCCGATTTGTCATACTCTAAATATCAATTTGAATTCCTAAGAAGGTGATACTCTGAATAGGATCAACTACCTTATCCCAGTTTATATAGTACTCTAATTCCCTCAGTAACACAATAAGTGTATTCAGTGGTATAGCACATTCCTCCATTCTGGGTGCACATATAAAGAAATCATCTAAGTACACCACTATGGCAGTAAAACCCCATCTACCAGGTAGTCATATGCTTAACGCTTAATATGCAAATTTAAAGTCGACTTTTGCCATGAAGTATCCCAGTTGTACCAGGGAGGTGGCTTCATCTACCGTCTGAAATTTTTGGGCTGACTCCAAAGTTGCATAATCGACTACGACTACAATCATGGACCAGTCTTGTACGCCCCGCAGGTTTGGGCACTGCACCTAGCGGGCTTAGTTGATCTGGTTTACTGTCACATACAACATAGTTCCTCTCCCCAATTTCGGATAACACTGGTTGCTTCACCAATTCATAATATTCACCCCCTCCCCCGATGAGGCTGTCTGATGATTTGCCATCTCTCCAGGTACAACACTCGAAGCACTGTCTATAAAATTCTACCCACTGATTATACCGTTTAACAAGAAAGCTCTGTCAGGATCATTTGCTAGCTCGACCATGCTTCTACATTTAGTCCTGGCATGGGTCTTACCGCTGATATTTCCTACCTAGGACCACAGTTGTGAGTGTGACTTGGTCCTCGTGGGAGCACCACGGCTACTGACCACACACCCCAAGTGCAGACATGCACAGATTTACAATCGGTGTACCCACAACCCTAGCTTTGTCACCTGCAGTCACCAGCCCGACCTTCCCACTTCCCCTTGGCTGGCTGGCTACTGTCTCTCTACTACATGCCACCCTGGGCATTAACTGTATTGTTTGCCAACAGAAGTTATGGCCAGCCTGCAGTCTGCGGTACTCACAGTCATTGACGTAAACTGACCCGTTTTCAAACCTTTGAGTCAGCTGGTAAACCTTTGTCGTGTATGACAAGTAATTGACCACTCCTTTCACCACCAGTTTCCCTCCCTCATCAGGCGATACAGTAATGCTAGATTGGCAATAGACCATTGCGATAGCGTGATGGAATCAAGTTTAGCCTTGACCCTGGACTTGACAACAATCTGTTTGCCCTCCTTTGTTCCTGCAAGTATGTCCTCCTCTATTGTGTCCCAAGCAACAAAGTCTGTGATGTCATAGTAAGGACAGGCTGATCTCCCTCTAGCCATGGTCAGTAGGTGAATTGGGGTCTTGCCAAGTACCTGCAGCTGCTCCCTCGCCCTGGCCCCTGCTGCCATTCTTCAGGATGCCAGCAAGTCCCACTGAGTGCCTGTAGTGGTTGTACAGCCTTGACAGTGCTGGCAGTCTGGATGTTGCCTGCATCGCTCGCAAGTGGTCGCTCATCCAGTGCACGTACACATTTCTGTCCTCTGTCGCCGCAAGTTGCCGTCCCGTTCGCTCAGCCGGTCCCTGTCACCTGTACCTGAGGCCGCCTGTACCTGTACCTTTACCTGAGGCCGCCTGTACCTTTACCTGGGGCCGCCTGTACCTGTACCTTTACCTGAGGCCGCCTGTACCTTTACCTGAGGCCGCCTGCACCTGTACCTTTACCTGGGGCCGCCTGTAACAGTACCAGTAACTGTACCTGGGGCCGTCTGTAGTACCACTGGCACTGCTTTTGTCAGCAGTTTCTGCTGGCCACAGAGAATCTTGGTGTGTATCAGATCCTTCCTTGACGAGCAGCACCACTATTTTCCTGTTCAACTTCTGCTCTACCACCCAACTCCACAGCACAACTATTTTCCTGCTCAACTTCTGCTCTACCACCCAACTCCACAGCACCACTATTTTCCTGCTCAACTTCTGCTCTACCACCAAACTCCACAGCACCATTATTTTCCTGTTCAACTTCTGCTCTACCACCCAACTCCACAGCACCACTATTTTCCTGTTCAACTTCTGCTCTACCACCCAACTCCACAGCACCATTATTTTCCTGTTCAACTTCTGCTCTACCACCCAACTCCACAGCACAACTATTTTCCTGGTCAACTTCTGCTCTACACCCAACTCCACAGCACCACTATTTTCCTGCTCAACTTCTGCTCTACCACCAAACTCCACAGCACCATTATTTTCCTGTTCAACTTCTGCTCTACCACCCAACTCCACAGCACCACTATTTTCCTGTTCAACTTCTGCTCTACCACCCAACTCCACAGCACCATTATTTTCCTGTTCAACTTCTGCTCTACCACCCAACTCCACAGCACAACTATTTTCCTGCTCAACTTCTGCTCTACCACCAAACTCCACAGCACCACTATTTTCCTGCTCAACTTCTGCTCTACCACCAAACTCCACAGCACCACTATTTTCCTGCTCAACTTCTGCTCTACCACCCAACTCCACAGCACCACTATTTTCCTGTTCAACTTCTGCTCTACCACCCAACTCCACAGCACCACTATTTTCCTGTTCAACTTCTGCTCTACCACCCAACTCCACAGCACCACTATTTTCCTGTTCAACTTCTGCTCTACCACCCACCTCCACAGCACCACTATTTTCCTGTTCAACGTCTGCTCTACCACCCAACTCCACAGCACCACTATTTTCCTGTTCAACTTCTGCTCTACCACCCAACTCCACAGCACCACTATTTTCCTGTTCAACTTCTGCTCTACCACCCAACTCCACAGCACCACTATTTTCCTGTTCAACTTCTGCTCTACCACCCAACTCCACAGCACCACTATTTTCCTGTTCAACTTCTGCTCTACCACCCAACTCCCCCACACCACTATTTTCCTGTTCAACTTCTGCTCTACCACCAAACTCCACAGCACCACTATTTTCCTGCTCAACTTCTGCTCTACCACCCAACTCCACAGCACCACTATTTTCCTGTTCAACTTCTGCTCTACCACCCAACTCCACAGCACCACTATTTTCCTTTTCAACTTCTGCTCTACCACCCACCTCCACAGCACCACTATTTTCCTGTTCAACTTCTGCTCTACCACCCACCTCCACAGCACCACTATTTTCCTGTTCAACTTCTGCTCTACCACCCAACTCCACAGCACCACTATTTTCCTGTTCAACTTCTGCTCTACCACCCAACTCCATAGCACCACTATTTTCCTGTTCAACTTCTGCTCTACCACCCACCTCCACAGCACCACTATTTTCCTGTTCAACTTCTGCTCTACCACCCAACTCCCCCACACCAATATTTTCCTGTTCAACTTCTGCTCTACCACTCAACTCCACAGCACCACTATTTTCCTGTTCAACTTCTGCTCTACCACCCAACTCCACAGCACCACTATTTTCCTGTTCAACATCTGCTCTACCACCCACCTCCACAGCACCACTATTTTCCTGTTCAACTTCTGCTCTACCACCCAACTCCACAGCACCACTATTTTCCTGTTCAACATCTGCTCTACCACCCACCTCCACAGCACCACTATTTTCCTGTTCAACTTCTGCTCTACCACCCACCTCCACAGCACCACTATTTTCCTGTTCAACTTCTGCTCTACCACCCACCTCCACAGCACCACTATTTTCCTGTTCAACTTCTGCTCTACCACCCACCTCCACAGCACCACTATTTTCCTGTTCAACTTCTGCTCTACCACCCACCTCCACAGCACCACTATTTTCCTGTTCAACTTCTGCTCTACCACCCAACTCCACAGCACCACTATTTTCCTGTTCAACTTCTGCTCTACCACCCACCTCCACAGCACCACTATTTTCCTGTTCAACTTCTGCTCTACCACCCAACTCCACAGCACAGTTTCTGACTCGGCCTTGGTCTATTGCATAGCACTGCCACCAAAGTTTGATAAAAACCCGTGACTAGCACGTGCCACAGCTCAAACAAAAGTTCCCACCGATTTACCGGTGTATCACAGTGACTGTCTGTCTGTGGTAGGGACGGCAGAACACGTCACGTGGAGGTACTGCTCTACTCCATCGTGATTCATAATACAATAAATTTATTTTAATCTTCACATTATATGCACACAATGGTCATCATATCTATGCAATGGTCAACATATATATACACAGTGGTCATCATACATACACAATGGTCATCATATGTACACAACAGTCATCGTATGTATGCAACAGTCACCATAGTTATGCTGTGGTCACGGTATGTATGCACTATTGCATATTTATCAAGATGGGTTGTGCTGTAATATAATTATGTATACATTCCAATGCATGTTTGTCAACTTACAATACCGTAACGTAAATGTCGGTGAAATGAAGCATGTGTTACGTATGGGTCACAACTCTTGTATGAAATGTTGCATCATGACCTAAGTGTGTTGATTCATTACTGTGTCATTATTACATAGTCGACAGTTCTCTGTCTGCCCACTAGGTGGCTCGCAGTCAGATGGCCCAAGACAACATGATGCTAGTGAGTCTGCTGGAGTCTCACGGTGCCCACGCTCGACCCCTCTTTGTTGGAAGTGGGGTACTTCAGGGTGAACTTGACTCCTGGTAACATACTGGCTTTGTACTCATATATATCAAAAATTATTGGGACCCAAAAGATATATTCTAGTGATATTTGTACTCGGAAGATGCATACCCTATCTCTCTTAATTAGCACAGACAACCTATGCTGCATTTAGGAGTATATGTGTGTGTGTGTGTGTATATATATATATATATATATATATATATATATATATATATATATATATATATACATACATATGTATACTAAATAGAGTACCCTGAAGCACACACTGCCTAATAGACGTGTGCCACCTTTTAATGAAGTGAAACCATGCACACACACAAATATTAAAATGCTAAAATAGATGATACCACTGGTGGCACAGCAATGTAGACCCTGTCTAGAGGACAGTGATTTCTTCATTATGATATCACAACTGTCTTGCAACCAATTTTGTTTTATTCTCAGTCATGCATGCATGTTGTCATAATGATATAAACCTTCCTAACAACACTGACGAACAGTACAAATTACGTGATATTCATGATGATGTAAATTGATGTCTGACTTGACATATTAGGGAATTGCTCCTTTTGTACAACAGGTAACTTTGTTGTCACAGCATCACATTGTTGGCACAGCATCACATTGTTGGCACAACATCACTTTGTTGGTACAGCATGCAGTTTTGAATTACTTTAGCATATGTTCAGCACCGATGAAGGATATCCTGCAACATTCAGTTATAATTGTCCAGTCTTTTCTGGCTAGCAGAATGATTGTCTGTTTAGCATCATTTAACTGATGGACGTAAGATGTAAGTAACACTGTGCCACTCAACTAGTGTTTGACTTTACACACGCCACAAGTAGCTGGGGTTGTCAAGTCATGCATTTCTGTTGTCTACTTTAGTTTCTCAATTGAGCATGGGATATTTTGGTAGATGTACTGGATCTGTTTTTCGTATGTGATGTCTGTCCTTGATTTACACATGTGTGATGTGTACACGATCTGTGCATTCAACCGCCACTCAACTAGTGTTACTTGTGTCTATGACAAATAAATAAATCCACCACTCAGATCTTGCACATTGCATGTCTGACGGGGATAATATGGTATTGTGTGCTATCAAATGGAACTAAATGTAGTGTGTAATATGTATCCATTGTTCTTTTAGCTCATCTGTGAGTGTGAGATCAGTAGTGTGTTTGTGTGTGTGTGCGTGCGTGCATGCGTGCGTGCGTGCATGTGTGCAAGCGTGCGAGCGACCGGGTTTGTCTGTATGTGTGAGTTTGTATGTTATGTATGTATTTTACATCATACCAAACACGATAACAATTCTGCAGGATGCATGCAAGTTTGTACCATATGAATGAGCTAAGATATGCAAAATGTATCAATAGAATATTGATAAATAATATTGCACTGTTATTTGTTGTGTATGTAGTGCTTATATGGATATGCTGTCTTGTAATTATGCAGGAATGCACCAGAGGGCAGTCAGAGCCAGATTAACACTGACCCAATCAAGTGGGCAATGCGCTCCGGCCATATTCCCGTGCTACAGAGTATCGGGGAGTCCCCACGTGGTCAGCTCATCAACCTGGACATCTCACAAGTGACCGCTGCAGTGTCCAGGGGCTTGCAGCCACGCAAAGTTATCTTTGTGAATACATCAGGGGGCATCCAAGATGAGAAGGCAGAGGTATGACCTTGGGTGGGGCCACCCAGGAACACTAGGGATAGACAGCATCTTGAGGGCATCCAAAATGAAAAGGGTGGATAGGATCTTGGGGAAGGCCCCCAAGAACAACAGGGGAGAGTAGGATTTTTGGGGAGCATCCAGGAAGAAAGGGGAGCTGTGGGATGTGGAGGATCCAGAATGAGAGGGAAGAGGTGGGATTTTGAGGAACCCAGAATGAGAGGGAACAGGTGGGATGTGGAGGATCCAGAATGAGAGGGAAGAGGTGGGATTTGGAGGAACCCAGAATGAGAGGGAACAGGTGGGATGTGGAGGATCCAGAATGAGAGGGAAGAGGTGGGATGTGGAGGGATCCAGAATGAGAGGGAAGAGATGGGATGTGGAGGGATCCAGAATGAGAGGGAAGAGGTGGGATGTGAAGGATCCAGAATGAGAGGGAAGAGGTGGGATGTGGAGGGATCCAGAATGAGAGGGAAGAGGTGGGATGTGGAGGGATCCAGAATGAGAGGGAAGAGGTGGGATGTGGAGGGATCCAGAATGAGAGGGAAGAGATGGGATGTGGAGGGATCCAGAATGAGAGGGAAGAGGTGGGATGTGGAGGATCCAGAATGAGAGGGAAGAGGTGGGATGTGGAGGATCCAGAATGAGAGGGAAGAGGTGGGATGTGGAGGATCCAGAATGAGAGGGAAGAGGTGCGATGTAGAGAGATCCAGAATGAGAGGGAAGAGGTGGGATGTGGAGGGATCCAGAATGAGAGGGAAGAGATGGGATGTGGAGGGATCCAGAATGAGAGGGAAGAGATGGGATGTGGAGGGATCCAGAATGAGAGGGAAGAGGTGGGATGTGGAGGATCCAGAATGAGAGGGAAGAGGTGGGATGTGGAGGGATCCAGAATGAGAGGGAAGAGATGGGATGTGGAGGGATCCAGAATGAGAGGGAAGAGATGGGATGTGGAGGGATCCAGAATGAGAGGGAAGAGGTGGGATGTGGAGGATCCAGAATGAGAAGGAAGAGGTGGGATGTGGAGGGATCCAGAATGAGAGGGAAGAGGTGGGATTTGGATGGATCCAGAATGAGAGGGAAGAGATGGGATGTGGAGGGATCCAGAATGAGAGGGAAGAGGTGGGATGTGGAGGATCCAGAATGAGAGGGAAGAGGTGGGATGTGGAGGGATCCAGAATGAGAGGGAAGAGGTGGGATGTAGAGAGATCCAGAATGAGAGGGAAGAGGTGGGATGTGGAGGATCCAGAATGAGAGGGAAGAGATGGGATGTGGAGGGATCCAGAATGAGAGGGAAGAGGTGGGATGTGGAGGGATCCAGAATGAGAGGGAAGAGATGGGATGTGGAGGGACCCAGAATGAGAGGGAAGAGATGGGATGTGGAAGGATCCAGAATGAGTGGGAAGAGATGGGATATGGAGGGATCCAGAATGAGAGGGAAGAGGTGGGATGTGGAGGATCCAGAATGAGAGGGAAGAGGTGGGATGTAGAGAGATCCAGAATGAGAGGGAAGAGGTGGGATGTGGAGGATCCAAAATGAGAGGGAAGAGGTGGGATGTGGAGGATCCAGAATGAGAGGGAAGAGGTGGGATGTGGAGGATCCAGAATGAGAGGGGAGAGGTGGGATGTAGAGAGATCCAGAATGAGAGGGAAGAGGTGGGATGTGGAGGATCCAGAATGAGAGGGAAGAGGTGGGATGTGGAGGATCAAGAATGAGAGGGAAGAGGTGGGATGTGGAGGATCCAGAATGAGAGGGAAGATGTGGGATGTGGAGGGATCCAGAATGAGAGGGAAGAGGTGGGATGTAGAGAGATCCAGAATGAGAGGGAAGAGGTGGGATGTGGAGGATCCAGAATGAGAGGGAAGAGGTGGGATGTGGAGGATCCAGAATGAGAGGGAAGAGGTGGGATGTGGAGGGATCCAGAATGAGAGGGAAGAGGTGGGATGTGGAGGATCCAGAATGAGAGGGGAGAGGTGGGATGTAGAGGGATCCAGAATGAGAGGGAAGAGGTGGGATGTGGAGGATCCAGAATGAGAGGGGAGAGGTGGGATATGGAGGATCCAGAATGAGAGTGGAGAGGTGGGATGTAGAGAGATCCAGAATGAGAGGGAAGGGGTGGGATGTGGAGAGATCCAGAATGAGAGGGAAGAAGTGGGATGTAGAGAGATCCAGAATGAGAGGGAAGAGATGGGATGTGGAGGGATCCAGAATGAGAGGGAAGAGGTGGGATGTGGAGAGATCCAGAATGAGAGGGAAGGGGTGGGATGTGGAGAGATCCAGAATGAGAGGTGGGATGTGGAAGGATCTAGAATGAGAGGGAAGAGGTGGGATGTAGAGAGATCCAGAATGAGAGGGGAGAGGTGGGATGTGGAGAGATCCAGAATGAGAGGGAAGGGGTGGGATGTGGAGAGATCCAGAATGAGAGGTGGGATGTGGAAGGATCTAGAATGAGAGGGAAGAGGTGGGATGTAGAGAGATCCAGAATGAGAGGGGAGAGGTGGGATGTGGAGGATCCAGAATGAGAGGTGGGATGTGGAATTATCAAGAATGAGACGGGACAGGGGGATCTGGGTAGGGTTGGGGATCTAGAATGAAAGGGGGACAAATGGATGGCAAGGGATCAGTTGTATGGAACATAATGGCCATAATCATATCTTATTGCTTTTGTTCATCCAGCT
Source organism: Ridgeia piscesae (assembly GCA_025642075.2). Taxonomy (NCBI): domain Eukaryota; kingdom Metazoa; phylum Annelida; class Polychaeta; order Sabellida; family Siboglinidae; genus Ridgeia; species Ridgeia piscesae. The sequence goes on along the minus strand of JAODUO010001144.1, from coordinate 85,932 downwards.
CAGCTGTAAGAATGTGATAGATATGTGTGTACAAATTGCCTTTTTGCACTGATTGCAATGTTTCTAAATGCTTCCCAGAACAATGAAATGGTGTTTGTTTAATTAACAGAATGTCCATTTTATTTATCTTTTTTGCATCTGTGTAATGTGCACTGTTGTTTTGGTGTAGGTCATTGCTAACATCAATCTGCCTGTCACCCTCGACTCAGCCTTTGACAAGCCATGGTGTACTCCAGAGATCAAGCAGAGGGTAGGTCACTAGGGCAAGTTACTAGTTTGGCAATTAAAAGTAAAAACATGCTTGATGATCAAGCAGTGACAACTCCTATCACACATGCTGCTTATCCACTAGCACGCAACAACTGCATTTGCCACTGGACGTGTGAAATTGCTACTATTTGTTGTCCGTGGCACAACTTAGCTGTTTGCATACAGGACTTGTAATCATTACTTCATTGTCCGTTCTCTAAAACAATTCACATAATTATACCAAATGTCTTCACTAAATCTACTTCTCTTGGTAAACAAACACAAAACTAAACAGAAAGAAATACGGTAATCTCGCCATACGAACTCTCGATCAATTTCTTCACTTTGCCAGGGAACAGAGAACAAAGGATACCTACAGTGCTCCCATATCATGGCACTGACAAAATAACAAACATGGTCACCATGGCATGGTGTTGCGCCACCATTTGCTGTTGAATGTTCTGTTGTCGTCAAGTTCATGAATCTGCTTTATACATGAGTTATGGCGGGTAGAATTTATTACCTAACATAGACTTAGCCTGTCTCTGTCGCTTCACAAGGTACAATAGACTTGGCCATGCCCAAGTTGCTCGCCATAATTATAATAAAATGAAAACAATTACCTATCCCTACAGCTCCCACCACCCTATCCAATCACTGAGTCTCTTCTCTTCTTACTTGGCGCCGCAATTGTTTATGTCTTGCCTTCGCGTAGCTCCGTATTATCAGTTTTGTGAGCTGATATCATATTTTGTTTAAACGAAGTTACGGTTTGTCGTTTTTCTTTTCACATCTGCAATATAATGGGCTATTTTCAGACCACTTTTCAGTTGTATGTTTTTATTATTAGCCGTTTTTCAACTTCTTCGCCCTTTCAATTTTAACGTAATTGTAATGGCGGACCACTCGCGAACACACCCGTCTAGACTCATGCACGGCAGCGATAATCATCCGAACAAGTGTCTCTTATGACAGTATTACAGTCGACAACAAGTACGACACTTGTTCACAGTGGACTGATTAAGTATGGAATGGAATGGAATACTAGAAACGCCGCGCCGTTTCAGAAACGCAGGCGCTTGACAGCATATAAACATCACTGCAACCAGCGCTGATAGATGCGTAGCCACAAGCGGGCTAGCCTACAGACATGTAGCATATCTAGCAGCAGCTTTCTTGGGGTTTCTCCGGTGCCATCCCCGGAGATAGTCCAAGACCGTGACCATTAGTTGGAAGATATTCTCAACCGTCTTCGCGAACAGCGGATATTACCAACGCGCTATTAATGACGGTTCAACTGTCGTTGATAGCGCAAATAATCGGCCCTGTTGTGCTCCTGGAGGCCCAGTTTCAACCTGGGCAGTTGACGGAACTGCCCGGATAATAGTCCCGCCAGTTGGATTCCCAAAAAGGGAATCCAAGCACATACTCGGCAGTCCTTGTATATGGACTTACGCCGGCGGGCCCGGCCCGAGCGGAAAACCAGTGACATTCCTCTGGATCAAACGGAGACGCGGCCGGAGCACAGAGGACCGGAGGCACGGAGCCTAGAGCCCGGAGGCCCAACCGAAGCCGGATGTTGACACCATTCGGCCGTAAGGAAACCCGAAGCCGGAGACTCGGCCGGTTCTCCGGAGAGCCAGAGGTTGACCCCGTTCGGCGCAGGTCACCGACCAAATTGGAGAGCCAATCAGAAACCGATTTAGTAGCTGCAGCCTTAACCCTAACCGGGGAGCGATCGCAACCAGGTGCCCGTCACATTCCAACAATTACGTTTCTCGACCTAGTCGAGATCACCCGGTTTCCGGGGACGGCAACCGAACAAACAGACTGCAATTATTGGAAAAATTTTGTGCATTAAAACTGGAGTTTGCCTTCGCCAGCTCCACGATACGGGGTCCTGTTTCACGACACGCAACCAACTCACGGCTGGAAGACCCGGTTTTCGGCCGGCGAATCGACGCCATTTCCACTGAAACGGTTGACTGGGCGTTGAAACGTTGGTCCCGGGAATACATAGGCGATTCCCGGACATGACTTCCCATTGAAACTGTTGTTTGTGTACTTACATAAATTGAAAATTGCATACTAATCATTGTTTGCATGACTATAAAATTATCACATATTTCCCTACAAGTGAAAAATGGTGTATGTTTCTGTGACATTAGTCTAAGTGGATAGTAGTGTTTCTTTGGAGATCTCTACTGTACTGTATTACACTTATAAGGTAAATTTCAAGTATCGACTAAAAATCTGGTATCGCTTGATATCGAAGAATTCTGGTATTGAAACAGTAATATATCGAAGAATTGATTGGTATCGAAGAATTCTGATATCGAACCAGCACTACTTCTGTTGCATACTGTGCTTCTACTGGGAACTGTGTTCTACGTGAAAATTAGACTTAATTACAACGTAAGTATCGAGTTTCTAACAAAATTTAGGTATCGATCGGTATCGAACAAAACCTGGTATCGAACCAGCACTACTTTGTGTCCAGTTGCACCATCTGGTGTTGTAGATCCACTACATTGTTGTCTTTGTGTCTAGTTGCGCCATCTGGTGATGTAGATCCACTACATTGTTGTCTTTGTGTCCAGTTGCGCCATCTGGTGTTGTAGATCCACTACATTGTTGTCTTTGTGTCCAGTTGCGCCATCTGGTGTTGTAGATCCACTACATTGTTGTCTTTGTGTCCAGTTGCGCCATCTGGTGTTGTAGATCCACTACATTGTTGTCTTTGTGTCCAGTTGCGACATCTGGTGTTGTAGATCCACTACATTGTTGTCTTTGTGTCCAGTTGCGCCATCTGGTGTTGTAGATCCACTACATTGTTGTCTTTGTGTCCAGTTGCGCCATCTGGTGTTGTAGATCCACTACATTGTTGTCTTTGTGTCCAGTTGCGCCATCTGGTGTTGTAGATCCACTACATTGTTGTCTTTGTGTCCAGTTGCGCCATCTGGTGTTGTAGATCCACTACATTGTTGTCTTTGTGTCCAGTTGCGCCATCTGGTGTTGTAGATCCACTACATTGTTGTCTTTGTGTCCAGTTGCGCCATCTGGTGTTGTAGATCCACTACATTGTTGTCTTTGTGTCCAGTTGCGCCATCTGGTGTTGTAGATCCACTACATTGTTGTCTTTGTGTCCAGTTGCGCCATCTGGTGTTGTAGATCCACTACATTGTTGTCTTTGTGTCCAGTTGCGCCATCTGGTGTTGTAGATCCACTACATTGTTGTCTTTGTGTCCAGTTGCGACATCTGGTGTTGTAGATCCACTACATTGTTGTCTTTGTGTCCAGTTGCGACATCTGGTGTTGTAGATCCACTACATTGTTGTCTTTGTGTCCAGTTGCGCCATCTGGTGTTGTAGATCCACTACATTGTTGTCTTTGTGTCCAGTTGCGCCATCTGGTGTTGTAGATCCACTACATTGTTGTCTTTGTGTCCAGTTGCGACATCTGGTGTTGTAGATCCACTACATTGTTGTCTTTGTGTCCAGTTGCGACATCTGGTGTTGTAGATCCACTACATTGTTGTCTTTGTGTCCAGTTGCGCCATCTGGTGTTGTAGATCCACTACATTGTTGTCTTTGTGTCCAGTTGCGCCATCTGGTGTTGTAGATCCACTACATTGTTGTCTTTGTGTCCAGTTGCGCCATCTGGTGTTGTAGATCCACTACATTGTTGTCTTTGTGTCCAGTTGCGCCATCTGGTGTTGTAGATCCACTACATTGTTGTCTTTGTGTCCAGTTGCGCCATCTGGTGTTGTAGATCCACTACATTGTTGTCTTTGTGTCCAGTTGCGCCATCTGGTGTTGTAGATCCACTACATTGTTGTCTTTGTGTCCAGTTGCGCCATCTGGTGTTGTAGATCCACTACATTGTTGTCTTTGTGTCCAGTTGCGACATCTGGTGTTGTAGATCCACTACATTGTTGTCTTTGTGTCCAGTTGCGACCCTCTGGTGTTGTAGATCCACTACATTGTTGTCTTTGTGTCCAGTTGCGCCATCTGGTGTTGTAGATCCACTACATTGTTGTCTTTGTGTCCAGTTGCGCCATCTGGTGTTGTAGATCCACTACATTGTTGTCTTTGTGTCCAGTTGCGCCATCTGGTGTTGTAGATCCACTACATTGCATTCCTCGTCAACCTGTTGCCATCACGGAGTTCCGTTGTCATCACCTCGGCCACCAAACTACTTACAGAGCTCTTCACACACCACGGTAACTAACCCAGACAGTTGCCACAGTAATTAACCCAGACTGTTGCCATGGTTACTAACCCAGGCAGGCTGCAGTTGCAAGGTTAGACCTTCACTGCCGAAACTTTCAGTCAGCATTTCATAATGGCTTTTTATTGAGGGCTATGATAATTAAATAAAACCTTTATAACAAATATTCACAATAATTTTGTTAAGAAGTACCAGATTTGTATGTAATTGCTATGTGTCAATTGACTGTCATGTTCTCTGACACTTGTGTTGTCATCAGATATTAACCCTATGAGGCCTGTCAGAAGAGACCCTAACCTGTTTAGATTACACATTTGGGTGGAGCTACTGTTGATACATGTATCTACACATGTACATGCGTCTGTTTCAATGATTCATGTGTATGTCAGGGTCTGGAACGTTCTTCAAGAACATGGAGACAATTCGTGTACATCATTCCCTCAAACAGGTTGACTTGAAGAGGCTGCGGGATCTCATTGGGAGGTATGTAATGTAGCATCTGATTGGTGGAACGTAACATAGCGTTTCATTGGTGGTACGTGATCTATTTGATCAATATGTAGCGTAACAGTCTGATTGGGTGATATGTAACATAGCAAGCCTCAAGACTAACACTGGCCCATTGGGCTGGCGTGGTTTTGTGAAGCTGCCTGTCCAGATCTGAACACCAGTTTTAATTTTGTATTAGCCAAACAACCCCCCCCCCACCAGTTGCAGTCAGATTGACCACTGTCATGTTTACAGTAACGTGACCCAGCACACAAAACAACATGACCCAAAGCATAATCTTTTTATTTCTATCAATGTTCGTTTTGTTACCTTGGCTGTAACTGATTGTACATTTACACAGGCTGTAACTGATTGTACAGTTACACTGGCTGTAACTGATTGTACAGTTACACAGGCTGTAACTGATTGTACAGTTACACAGGCTGTAACTGATTGTACAGTTACACAGGCTGTAACTGATTGTACATTTACACAGGCTGTAACTGATTGTACATTTACACAGGCTGTAACTGATTGTACATTTACACAGGCTGTAACTGATTGTACAGTTACACTGGCTGTAACTGATTGTACATTTACACAGGCTGTAACTGATTATACAGTTACACTGGCTGTAACTGATTGTACAGTTACACAGGCTGTAACTGATTATACAGTTACACAGGCTGTAACTGATTGTACAGTTACACTGGCTGTAACTGATTGTACAGTTACACTGGCTGTAACTGATTGTACAGTTACACAGGCTGTAACTGATTGTACAGTTACACTGGCTGTAACTGATTATACAGTTACACAGGCTGTAACTGATTGTACAGTTACACAGGCTGTAACTGATTGTACAGTTACACTGGCTGTAACTGATTGTACATTTACACTGGCTGTAACTGATTATACAGTTACATTGGCTGTAACTAATTACACAGTTATGCTGGCTGTAACTGATTATACAATTACACTGGCTGTAACTGATTATACAGTTACACTGGCTGTAACTGATTATACAGTTACACTGGCTGTGACTGATTACACAATTACACTGGCTGTGACTGATTACATAGTTACACTGGCTGTGACTGATTACACAGTTACACTGGCTGTGACTGATTACATAGTTACACTGGCTGTGACTGATTGCACAGTTACACTGGGTGTGACAGATTACACAGTTACACTGGCTGACTGACTGATTACAAGTGTAACTGATGCAGTGACTGGTGTGAGCACAGTTACACTGGGTGTGACTGATTGCAGTTACACTGGCTGTAACTGATTGCACAGTTACACTGGCTGTAACTGATTGCACAGTTACACTGGATGTAACTGATTGCACATTTACACTGGCTGTAACTGATTGCACAGCTACACTGACTGATTGACAACATGGTGATGAGAATGTACATGATGTAATGACTGCTGGAGTAAGTTGTCAGACTGGTGATGACTGGTGGAGAAGTGTAGCTATGTAATGACTGTGAGTAAGTGTAGACTGTGACTGACTGATGGACAAGTGTAGACTGATGAGTGACTGGTGGAGAAGTGTAGACTGGTGAGTGACTGGTGGAGAAGTGTAGACTGATGAATGACTGGTGGAGAAGTGTAGACTGGTGAGTGACTGGTGGAGAAGTGTAGACTGATGAGTGACTGGTGGAGAAGTGTAGACTGATGAGTGACTGGTGGAGAAGTGTAGACTGGTGAGTGACTGGTGGAGAAGTGTAGACTGGTGAGTGACTGGTGGAGAAGTGTAGACTGATGAGTGACTGGTGGAGAAGTGTAGACTGGTGAGTGACTGGTGGAGAAGTGTAGACTGATGAGTGACTGGTGGAGAAGTGTAGACTGATGAGTGACTGGTGGAGAAGTGTAGACTGGTGAGTGACTGTTGGAGAAGTGTAGACTGATGAGTGACTGGTGGAGAAGTGTAGACTGGTGAGTGACTGGTGGAGAAGTGTAGACTGATGAGTGACTGGTGGAGAAGTGTAGACTGGTGAGTGACTGGTGGAGAAGTGTAGACTGGTGAGTGACTGTTGGAGAAGTGTAGACTGGTGAGTGACTGGTGGAGAAGTGTAGACTGGTGAGTGACTGTTGGAGAAGTGTAGACTGATGAGTGACTGGTGGAGAAGTGTAGACTGGTGAGTGACTGGTGGAGAAGTGTAGACTGGTGAGTGACTGTTGGAGAAGTGTAGACTGGTGAGTGACTGTTGGAGAAGTGTAGACTGGTGAGTGACTGTTGGAGAAGTGTAGACTGGTGAGTGACTGGTGGAGAAGTGTAGACTGATGAGTGACTGGTGGAGAAGTGTAGACTGGTGAGTGACTGTTGGAGAAGTGTAGACTGATGAGTGACTGTTGGAGAAGTGTAGACTGATGAGTGACTGGTGGAGAAGTGTAGACTGGTGAGTGACTGTTGGAGAGAGTGTTAGATTAGCTGGTGAGTGACTGGTGGAGAAGTGTAGACTGGTGAGTGACTGTTGGAGAAGTGTAGACTGGTGAGTGACTGGTGGAGAAGTGTAGACTGGTGAGTGACTGTTGGAGAAGTGTAGACTGATGAGTGACTGGTGGAGAAGTGTAGACTGGTGAGTGACTGGTGGAGAAGTGTAGACTGGATGAGTGACTGGTGGAGAAGTGTAGACTGATGAGTGACTGGTGGAGAAGTGTAGACTGGTGAGTGACTGGTGGAGAAGTGTAGACTGGTGAGTGACTGGTGGAGAAGTGTAGACTGGTGAGTGACTGGTGGAGAAGTGTAGACTGATGAGTGACTGGTGGAGAAGTGTAGACTGGTGAGTGACTGGTGGAGAAGTGTAGACTGATGAGTGACTGTTGGAGAAGTGTAGACTGGTGAGTGACTGTTGGAGAAGTGTAGACTGGTGAGTGACTGGTGGAGAAGTGTAGACTGGTGAGTGACTGGTGGAGAAGTGTAGACTGGTGAGTGACTGGTGGAGAAGTGTAGACTGGTGAGTGACTGGTGGAGAAGTGTAGACTGGTGAGTGACTGTTGGAGAAGTGTAGACTGGTGAGTGACTGTTGGAGAAGTGTAGACTGATGAGTGACTGGTGGAGAAGTGTAGACTGATGAGTGACTGGTGGAGAAGTGTAGACTGATGAGTGACTGTTGGAGAAGTGTAGACTGGTGAGTGACTGTTGGAGAAGTGTAGACTGGTGAGTGACTGTTGGAGAAGTGAAAACTGGTGAGTGACTGTTGGAGAAGTGTAGACTGGTGAGTGACTGGTGGAGAAGTGTAGACTGGTGAGTGACTGTTGGAGAAGTGTAGACTGGTGAGTGACTGGTGGAGAAGTGTAGACTGATGAGTGACTGGTGGAGAAGTGTAGACTGGTGAGTGACTGGTGGAGAAGTGTAGACTGATGAGTGACTGGTGGAGAAGTGTAGACTGAAGAGTGACTTTGTTGACAGATCTTTTGGCAAGGCACTACAGAATGACTATTTTGATGGGCTGGAACACAAACTGCACACACTCTATCTCTCGGAGGGGTATGTTTGATTGAAATATAAAACACTGACTGTTTGTATCAAAGACTGTATGTTCGTATGAAACATTGTGTCTATAAAACACTATGTTTGTATGAAACACTGTAGGTACAACATAGATAGTGCTGTGTACGTTGTATGACCCTAGATACAATGCTTTATACATGTATGTATTCGTAGATGCAATGGTGTGTACATGTGTGTGTTCCTAGATACAATGCTGTATACATCTCTGTGTTCCTAGATACAATGCTGTATACATCTCTGTGTTCCTAGATACAATGCTGTATGCATCTCTGTGTTCCTAGATACAATGCTGTATACATCTCTGTGTTCCTAGATACAATGGTGTGTACATCTCTGTGTTCCTAGATACAATGGTGTGTACATCTCTGTGTTCCTAGATACAATGCTGTATACATCTCTGTGTTCCTAGATACAATGCTGTATGCATCTCTGTGTTCCTAGATACAATGCTGTATACATCTCTGTGTTCCTAGATACAATGCTGTATACTTCTCTGTGTTCCTAGATACAATGCTGTATACATCTCTGTGTTCCTAGATACAATGCTGTATACATCTCTGTGTTCCTAGATACAATGGTGTGTACATCTCTGTGTTCCTAGATACAATGGTGTGTACATCTCTGTGTTCCTAGATACAATGCTGTATACATCTCTGTGTTCCTAGATACAATGCTGTATACATCTCTGTGTTCCTAGATACAATGCTGTATACATCTCTGTGTTCCTAGATACAATGGTGTGTACATCTCTGTGTTCCTAGATACAATGCTGTATACATCTCTGTGTTCCTAGATACAATGCTGTATACTTCTCTGTGTTCCTAGATACAATGCTGTATACATCTCTGTGTTCCTAGATACAATGCTGTATACATCTCTGTGTTCCTAGATACAATGGTGTGTACATCTCTGTGTTCCTAGATACAATGCTGTATACATCTCTGTGTTCCTAGATACAATGCTGTATACATCTCTGTGTTCCTAGATACAATGCTGTATACATCTCTGTGTTCCTAGATACAATGCTTTTTTTAATAAAATCTTTTTTTGTGTTCCTAGATACAATGATATGTACATCTCTGTGTTCATAGATACAATGGTGTGTACATCTCTGTGTTCCTAGATACAATGTAGTATACATCTCTGTGTTCCTAGGTACAATGCTGTATACATCTCTGTGTTCCTAGATACAATGGTGTGTACATCTCTGTGTTCCTAGATACAATGGTGTGTACATCTCTGTGTTCCTAGATACAATGGTGTGTACATCTCTGTGTTCCTAGATACAATGCTGTATACATCTCTGTGTTCCTAGATACAATGCTGTATACATCTCTGTGTTCCTAGATACAATGGTGTGTACCTCTCTGTGTTCTTAGGTACAATGTTGTGTACATCTGTGTGTTCCTAGGTACAATGCTGTATCATCTCTGTGTTCCTAGATACAATGTGTAGCATCTCTGTGTTCCTAGATACAATGCTGTATACATCTCTGTGTTCCTAGATACAATGTGTTACTCTCTGTGTTCCTAGATACAATGGTGTTACATCTCTGTGTTCCTAGATACAATGTGTTACATCTCTGTGTTCCTAGATACAATGTGTTCATCTCTGTGTTCCTAGATACAATGCTGTATACATCTCTGTGTTCCTAGATACAATGTGTATACATCTCTGTGTTCCTAGATACAATGGTGTTACATCTCTGTGTTCCTAGATACAATGCTGTATACATCTCTGTGTTCCTAGATACAATGTGTTACATCTCTGTGTTCCTAGATACAATGCTGTATACATCTCTGTGTTCCTAGATACAATGCTGTATACATCTCTGTGTTCCTAGATACAATGGTGTGTACATCTCTGTGTTCCTAGATACAATGCTGTATACATCTCTGTGTTCCTAGATACAATGCTGTATACATCTCTGTGTTCCTAGATACAATGGTGTGTACATCTCTGTGTTCCTAGATACAATGGTGTGTACATCTCTGTGTTCCTAGATACAATGGTGTGTACATCTCTGTGTTCCTAGATACAATGCTGTATACATCTCTGTGTTCCTAGATACAATGGTGTGTACATCTCTGTGTTCCTAGATACAATGGTGTGTACATCTCTGTGTTCCTAGATACAATGCTGTGTACATCTCTGTGTTCCTAGATACAATGCTGTATACATCTCTGTGTTCCTAGATACAATGGTGTGTACATCTCTGTGTTCCTAGATACAATGTTGTGTACATCTCTGTTTTCCCTAGTACAATGTGAGTATACAAGACAAGTGTGTGCATCCTAGTGTATAATTTTGTGTCTAGCATGAGTATCACAAGACAAGAGTGTAACATACATTGATACGTTTCCGTGTTGTTAACCACTGCTGTTATCACCACCATACTTTTGTCAAATGTGTAACCTCTTCGTGAATAGTTTAACCAGTGCTAAATAATTGTTACTTATTTGATCCCTGTCCTGTTAGTGAAAGGGCTAAAGATGTATGAATCTTATGTTTATCCCTGTCCTGTAGGGAGAAGGGACTGGGGAGATGTTGTGGGATCTTATGTTTATCCCTGTCCTGTAGGGAGAAGGGACTAGGAAGATGTTCTGGGATCTTATGTTTATCCCTGTCCTGTAGGGAGAAGGGACTAGGAAGATGTTGTGGGATCTTATGTTTATCCCTGTCCTGTAGGGAGAAGGGACTAGGAAGATGTTGTGGGATCTTATGTTTATCCCTGTCCTGTAGGGAGAAGGGACTAGGAAGATGTTGTGGGATCTTATGTTTATCCCTGTCCTGTAGGGAGAAGGGACTGGGGAGATGTTGTGGGATCTTATGTTTATCCCTGTCCTGTAGGGAGAAGGGACTAGGAAGATGTTCTGGGATCTTATGTTTATCCCTGTCCTGTAGGGAGAAGGGACTAGGAAGATGTTGTGGGATCTTATGTTTATCCCTGTCGTGTAGGGAGAAGGGACTAGGAAGATGTTCTGGGATCTTATGTTTATCCCTGTCGTGTAGGGAGAAGGGACTAGGAAGATGTTGTGGGATCTTATGTTTATCCCTGTCCTGTAGGGAGAAGGGACTGGGAAGATGTTGTGGGATCTTATGTTTATCCCTGTCGTGTAGGGAGAAGGGACTGGGAAGATGTTGTGGGATCTTATGTTTATCCCTGTCGTGTAGGGAGAAGGGACTGGGGAGATGTTGTGGGATCTTATGTTTATCCCTGTCGTGTAGGGAGAAGGGACTGGGGAGATGTTGTGGGATCTTATGTTTATCCCTGTCGTGTAGGGAGAAGGGACTGGGGAGATGTTGTGGGATCTTATGTTTATCCCTGTCGTGTAGGGAGAAGGGACTGGGGAGATGTTGTGGGATCTGCTGACAAGGGACTTCAAGCACATCTTTTGGCGTTCCCGTAGCAACAACCGCATAAACCCCTGGTGAGTATTACTGACAAAATGGCATTAGTGCTATAGCAGTAGCTACAGCAGTGCCAGCAGTAGCAGTAGCAGTAGCAGTAGCAGTAGTAGTGGTATTTTATTTAGCACATCACCATCACCAAAAGAACACTATAAAATAATTTTCCCAAGTGCAATCATCTGATTTCCGTAGCGGACCTCTAAAAATTGAAATAAAACATAAATAAAAACTAAATACAAAACAGTAGTTAGGTCTCATTTAGAATATTGTATACAAACATGGATGTCATATCGCAAGAAGGATATTGATATGCTAGAAAGAGTACAAATGAGAGCAACCAAAATGATACAAAAACTCAAGGATATTCGGGAAATGCATCTAAAAGAATGTGGTTTAAAGGAACATGCAACCCAAAAAGTAAAAAATGCTCAAACCATTAAACAATGTTCATAGAATCATATCCCATATGTTGTTATTTTTTTCTGAAATGATTTATGCAGTTTTAAGGATAATTAGTGAACCTCCCTGGAGGCTGACATTTTGGACATTTCGCCTGTGGGTGTGTGACGTCACACTTCTACAACCGCTAGCGCCTCGGGTGGGCAAAACAAAACGAACTCTTCACCCACTGAGTCTGAGATTTATCCATCCATTTAATTACACTTACATAGCGTTATATATACAAACACGGCGTCCATTACAATATAAACATTCATTAATAATAGGATAGAGAATAACGATGCTCAAGTAGAGATTGCAACCAAGGCAATCGCGCATTCCTACTTGGACTTGGTCGGTTCGACGGAGCTTAATAACTGTTCTTATCGCCCACTTTCACATGTAAACAAATCGTTTATCTAACTAATTATTCCAGTCGACCGTCGCGTAGTGAATATCTTACTAATCATAGATGTATATTATTATAAAGGAAATACATTGAATGATATTATAGTATCCCATTTATAGTATTTGCGTACATTATGTTCGTCCCTTTTGCGAGACCGCTCTTCGCAAGCCATGACAACACCGACCCTTTGGCCCCGAACTTTTCGTTCTGTGCACAAATTCAGTGGGGAAAGTACCTTCGTTCAACAGTCATCTTTCACCCAATCCAAGCAACCTGTGTTCCAGATCAATGGTGACATGGTCCTGGCAAACCATTTTCAGGTTGAAATTGAATTTTTCCACAGTATGACCCGTACCAATATTGTGGAGCCATTTCATCGCCAAAACGCGCTTCGCAGAGAATTTATTGGCATTTGGAAAAAATTTCTTTCTTTTCACTCACCCTTCTCTTGCTTTGTTTTGGCATCCGTATGCTTGACATCCATGCATTTCATTATCACAAGACTCATAAAACAACTCAAATCATGTCGCTGTGCTAGTGTTTACATGTTGCGCATCGCTGAGAGTTGTGGACAGTCTACGTCACACTCACGCATTCTCTCGCGTTACTCTTCGTGAGTTCTTCGTGAAAAGGGCAACAATGGCAGCGCCCATGGTCAGTGAAAATGTACGTTTCAAGATTAATTTTATGATGTATAACATTCTTATAAAATTAAACAAAAAATACACATTTTACAACATTCTATCTTTAATGGTATGTGGGAATTTGAGGTATTTTAACGCATTTTCAACACTATGGTTGCATGTTCCTTTAACAACACTAGAGACCAGGAGATTGAGAGGAGATCAGATAGAATTTTAGTTAAATATTGAATAGGTATGAAAATATTGACAGAAATATTTTTTTTCGGTTAAGGAAGAGAAGGACTAGAGGACATGGATTTACATTAGCCAAAAAGCAGTGTAGACTAGATATTAGAAAATTCTCCTTTTCACAAAGAACAGTAAATGAATGGAACAGATTATCAGCTGATTGTATAGGTGCTAGTAATGTTAATATGTTTAACAATAAAATTGACACATACCTAAGAAGGGCGGGATACACTTAGATAGGTTGGACTCTCAATAAGCTAAAGGGCTTCCTTGTCCACCTGCCATCTAGAGTTGATTCTCTAGGTGGCAGTCTTGTTCAGTCTTGTCTTGCTAAAAACTGACTTCAAGATGGCTGCTGGTGGGTTTTTTATATGTCGAATTTGAAGAAACTTCTTCTAAACATTGTAATGGCAGGTTCAATGTTGCGCAAAGTGTAAGCACATTGACTTTACAGTTTGAAAATTATTCGACGGCCTCTTACAGCAACAAAAATGACCACAAAGTCTACACAACACCTAGGCACTAATGGGCACGTGGCAGCGGTAGTAATCAACATCAGCAGTGTATTACACAACCTCAGCACAGCGTGTAACAATGGCCACATGCATGCAAGGAAAACAACTTCGGTCTGCTTGTGGCAGCTGTGATAATGACTTGTTGGATGCTGTAAAGGAGAAGTTGTAGGCAGCTTAACAAAATAGATTGCTGCAGTCGTGACTGAAACTATCGCGACACGACTGGATGCTATGGACAAGTTGCTGCGTGACAAAAATGCAAAAATTAAGCAGCTGGAGGAGCACATGGGACGAGTTGACGCCCAGTTGGACAATATGGAACAGTGTAGTTGACGCCCAGTTGGACAATATGGAACAGTGTAGTTGACGCCCAGTTGGACAATATGGAACAGTGTAGTTGACGCCCAGTTGGACAATATGGAACAGTGTAGTTGATGCCCAGTTGGACAATATGGAACAGTGTAGTTGATGCCCAGTTGGACAATATGGAACAGTGTAGTTGATGCCCAGTTGGACAATATGGAACAGTGTAGTTGATGCCCAGTTGGACAATATGGAACAGTGTAGTTGATGCCCAGTTGGACAATATGGAACAGTATAGTTGATGCCCAGTTGGACAATATGGAACAGTGTAGTTGATGCCCAGTTGGACAATATGGAACAGTGTAGTTGATGCCCAGTTGGACAATATGGAACAGTATAGTTGATGCCCAGTTGGACAATATGGAACAGTGTAGTTGATGCCCAGTTGGACAATATGGAACAGTGTAGTTGATGCCCAGTTGGACAATATGGAACAGTGTAGTTGATGCCCAGTTGGACAATATGGAACAGTGTAGTTGATGCCCAGTTGGACAATATGGAACAGTGTAGTTGATGCCCAGTTGGACAATATGGAACAGTATAGTTGATGCCCAGTTGGACAATATGGAACAGTGTAGTTGATGCCCAGTTGGACAATATGGAACAGTGTAGTTGATGCCCAGTTGGACAATATGGAACAGTATAGTTGATGCCCAGTTGGACAATATGGAACAGTGTAGTTGATGCCCAGTTGGACAATATGGAACAGTGTAGTTGATGCCCAGTTGGACAATATGGAACAGTGTAGTTGATGCCCAGTTGGACAATATGGAACAGTATAGTTGATGCCCAGTTGGACAATATGGAACAGTATAGTTGATGCCCAGTTGGACAATATGGAACAGTGTAGTTGATGCCCAGTTGGACAATATGGAACAGTGTAGTTGATGCCCAGTTGGACAATATGGAACAGTGTAGTTGATGCCCAGTTGGACAATATGGAACAGTATAGTTGACGCCCAGTTGGACAATATGGAACAGTATAGTTGATGCCCAGTTGGACAATATGGAACAGTGTAGTTGATGCCCAGTTGGACAATATGGAACAGTGTAGTTGATGCCCAGTTGGACAATATGGAACAGTGTAGTTGATGCCCAGTTGGACAATATGGAACAGTATAGTTGATGCCCAGTTGGACAATATGGAACAGTGTAGTTGATGCCCAGTTGGACAATATGGAACAGTGTAGTTGATGCCCAGTTGGACAATATGGAACAGTGTAGTTGATGCCCAGTTGGACAATATGGAACAGTGTAGTTGATGCCCAGTTGGACAATATGGAACAGTGTAGTTGATGCCCAGTTGGACAATATGGAACAGTGTAGTTGATGCCCAGTTGGACAATATGGAACAGTATAGTTGATGCCCAGTTGGACAATATGGAACAGTGTAGTTGATGCCCAGTTGGACAATATGGAACAGTGTAGTTGACGCCCAGTTGGACAATATGGAACAGTGTAGTTGATGCCCAGTTGGACAATATGGAACAGTATAGTTGATGCCCAGTTGGACAATATGGAACAGTATAGTTGATGCCCAGTTGGACAATATGGAACAGTGTAGTTGATGCCCAGTTGGACAATATGGAACAGTGTAGTTGATGCCCAGTTGGACAATATGGAACAGTGTAGTTGATGCCCAGTTGGACAATATGGAACAGTGTAGTTGATGCCCAGTTGGACAATATGGAACAGTGTAGTTGATGCCCAGTTGGACAATATGGAACAGTGTAGTTGATGCCCAGTTGGACAATATGGAACAGTGTAGTTGATGCCCAGTTGGACAATATGGAACAGTATAGTTGATGCCCAGTTGGACAATATGGAACCCCGGGTGAATTTGTTGATGCCCAGTTGGACAATATGGAACAGTGTAGTTGATGCCCAGTTGGACAATATGGAACAGTGTAGTTGATGCCCAGTTGGACAATATGGAACAGTATAGTTGATGCCCAGTTGGACAATATGGAACAGTGTAGTTGATGCCCAGTTGGACAATATGGAACAGTATAGTTGATGCCCAGTTGGACAATATGGAACAGTATAGTTGATGCCCAGTTGGACAATATGGAACAGTATAGTTGATGCCCAGTTGGACAATATGGAACAGTGTAGTTGATGCCCAGTTGGACAATATGGAACAGTGTAGTTGATGCCCAGTTGGACAATATGGAACAGTATAGTTGATGCCCAGTTGGACAATATGGAACAGTGTAGTTGACGCCCAGTTGGACAATATGGAACAGTGTAGTTGATGCCCAGTTGGACAATATGGAACAGTATAGTTGATGCCCAGTTGGACAATATGGAACAGTATAGTTGATGCCCAGTTGGACAATATGGAACAGTGTAGTTGATGCCCAGTTGGACAATATGGAACAGTGTAGTTGATGCCCAGTTGGACAATATGGAACAGTGTAGTTGATGCCCAGTTGGACAATATGGAACAGTATAGTTGATGCCCAGTTGGACAATATGGAACAGTGTAGTTGATGCCCAGTTGGACAATATGGAACAGTATAGTTGATGCCCAGTTGGACAATATGGAACAGTATAGTTGATGCCCAGTTGGACAATATGGAACAGTGTAGTTGATGCCCAGTTGGACAATATGGAACAGTATAGTTGATCGCCCAGTTGGACAATATGGAAACAGGGATTGACCCAGTCAAAATGGAACAGTATAGTTGATGCCCAGTTGGACAATATGGAACAGTATAGTTGATGCCCAGTTGGACAATATGGAACAGTGTAGTTGATGCCCAGTTGGACAATATGGAAAGTATAGTTGATGCCCAGTTGGACAATATGGGAAGTGTAGTTGATGCCCAGTTGGACAATATGGAACAGTATAGTTGATGCCCAGTTGGACAATGTGGAACAGTATAGTTGATGCCCAGTTGGACAATATGGAACAGTATGCCCAGTTGGACAATATGGAACAGTGTAGTTGATGCCCAGTTGGACAATATGGAACAGTATAGTTGATGCCCAGTTGGACAATGTGGAACAGTGTAGTTGATGCCCAGTTGGACAATATGGAACAGTATAGTTGACGCCCAGTTGGACAATATGGAACAGTGTAGTTGACGCCCAGTTGGACAATATGGAACAGTGTAGTTGATGCCCAGTTGGACAATATGGAACAGTATAGTTGATGCCCAGTTGGACAATATGGAACAGTATAGTTGATGCCCAGTTGGACAATGTGGAACAGTGTAGTTGATGCCCAGTTGGACAATATGGAACAGTATAGTTGATGCCCAGTTGGACAATATGGAACAGTGTAGTTGAGCCCAGTTGGACAATATGGAACAGTGTAGTTGATGCCCAGTTGGACAATATGGAACAGTATAGTTGATGCCCAGTTGGACAATATGGAACAGTGTAGTTGATGCCCAGTTGGACAATATGGAACAGTGTAGTTGACGCCCAGTTGGACAATATGGAACAGTGTAGTTGATGCCCAGTTGGACAATATGGAACAGTGTAGTTGATGCCCAGTTGGACAATATGGAACAGTATAGTTGATGCCCAGTTGGACAATATGGAACAGTGTAGTTGATGCCCAGTTGGACAATATGGAACAGTGTAGTTGACGCCCAGTTGGACAATATGGAACAGTGTAGTTGACGCCCAGTTGGACAATATGGAACAGTGTAGTTGATGCCCAGTTGGACAATATGGAACAGTGTAGTTGATGCCCAGTTGGACAATATGGAACAGTATAGTTGATGCCCAGTTGGACAATATGGAACAGTGTAGTTGATGCCCAGTTGGACAATATGGAACAGTATAGTTGATGCCCAGTTGGACAATATGAAAGTGTAGTTGATGCCCAGTTGGACAATATGGAACAGTATAGTTGATGCCCAGTTGGACAATGTGGAACAGTATAGTTGATGCCCAGTTGGACAATATGGAACAGTATGCCCAGTTGGACAAAATGGAACAGTGTAGTTGATGCCCAGTTGGACAATATGGAACAGTATAGTTGATGCCCAGTTGGACAATGTGGAACAGTGTAGTTGATGCCCAGTTGGACAATATGGAACAGTATAGTTGATGCCCAGTTGGACAATGTGGAACAGTATAGTTGATGCCCAGTTGGACAATATGGAACAGTATAGTTGACGCCCAGTTGGACAATGTGGAACAGTGTAGTTGATGCCCAGTTGGACAATGTGGAACAGTATAGTTGATGCCCAGTTGGACAATATGGAACAGTATAGTTGATGCCCAGTTGGACAATGTGGAACAGTGTAGTTGATGCCCAGTTGGACAATGTGGAACAGTATAGTTGATGCCCAGTTGGACAATATGGAACAGTATAGTTGACGCCCAGTTGGACAATGTGGAACAGTATAGTTGATGCCCAGTTGGACAATATGCAACAGTATAGTTGATGCCCAGTTGGACAATATGCAACAGTATAGTTGATGCCCAGTTGGACAATATGGAACAGTATAGTTGACGCCCAGTTGGACAATGTGGAACAGTATAGTTGATGCCCAGTTGGACAATATGCAACAGTATAGTTGATGCCCAGTTGGACAATAGGAAACAGTATAGACACCAGTCATCAGATCGAGTAACTCGTAGTTTGGCAATACCCGGCTCTGTTAATGTCTGCATATTGTCTTTAGGTACTTCAAGCGCTGTGAGGGAAGTTGGTGTGAACAAGACTGGATTATTTTCTGGTTCGGTATCACCGATCACCACCAGTCATCTAAACTGATCGACTATTCGCTTGGACTCCCACAATCCTTCGCCTGCAAAGGTGAGTAAACTGGACAGGAAGAGATCTACTGAGATGATGTTGTCTTGGTTGTAGGCGGTGATGATGTTATGTGGGTTGTAGGCGGTGATTATGTTGTATGGGTTGTAGGCGGTGATGTTGTCTGGGTTGTAGGCGGTGATGATGTTGTCTGGGTTGTAGGCGGTGATGATGTTATGTGGGTTGTAGGCGGTGATTATGTTGTCTTGGTTGTAGGCGGTGATGTTGTCTGGGTTGTAGGCGGTGATGATGTTGTATGGGTTGTAGGCGGTGATGATGTTGTCTGGGTTGTAGGCAGTGATGATGTTATGTGGGTTGTAGGCGGTGATTATGTTGTCTTGGTTGTAGGCGGTGATGTTGTCTGGGTTGTAGGCGGTGATGATGTTGTATGGGTTGTAGGCGGTGATGATGTTGTCTGGGTTGTAGGCGGTGATGTTGTCTTGGTTGTAGGCGGTGATGTTGTCTGGGTTGTAGGCGGTGATGATTTTGTATGGGTTGTAGGCGGTGATGATGTTGTCTGGGTTGTAGGCGGTGATGATGTTGTGTGGGTTGTAGGTGGTGATGTTGTTGTCTTGGTTGTAGGCGGTGATGATGTTGTGTGGGTTGTAGGCGGTGATTATGTTGTCTTGGTTGTAGGCGGTGATGTTGTCTTGGTTGTAGGCGGTGATGTTGTCTGGGTTGTAGACGGTGATGATGTTGTCTTGGTTGTAGGCAGTGATGATGTTATGTGGGTTGTAGGCGGTGATTATGTTGTCTTGGTTGTAGGCGGTGATTATGTTGTCTGGGTTGTAGGCGGTGATTATGTTGTGTGGGTTGTAGGTGGTGATTATGTTGTCTTGGTTGTAGGCGGTGATTATGTTGTGTGGGTTGTAGGTGGTGATTATGTTGTCTTGGTTGTAGGCGGTGATTATGTTGTCTGGGTTGTAGGCGGTGATTATGTTGTCTGGGTTGTAGGCGGTGATGATTTTGTCTGGGTTGTAGGCGATGATGATGTTGTCTTGGTTGTAGGCGGTGATGATGTTGTCTTGGTTGTAGGCGGTGATGTTGTCTGGGTTGTAGGCGGTGATGTTGTCTGGGTTGTAGGCGGTGATGATGTTGTCTGGGTTGTAGGCGGTGATGATGTTGTCTGGGTTGATGATGTTTTTCTTGTTGTAGGTGGTGATGATGTTGTCTTTGTTGTAGGTGGTGATGTTGTTTTTCTTGTAGGTGGTGATGATGATGTTGTCTGGGTTGTAGGTGGTGATGATGTTGTTTTTCTTGTAGGTGGTGATGATGTTGCTTTTGTTGTAGGTGGTGATGATGTTGCTTTTATTGTAGGTGGTGATGATGTTGTTTTTGTTGTAGGTGGTGATGATGTTGTTTTTGTTGTAGGTGGTGATGATGTTGCTTTTGTTGTAGGTGGTGATGGTGTTGCTTTTATTGTAGGTGGTGATGATGTTGTTTTTGTTGTAGGTGGTGATGATGTTGTTTTTGTTGTAGGTGGTGATGATGTTGCTTTTATTGTAGGTGGTGATGACGAGGAGGAGGCAACTGAACCAAGGCCAGCCTGAATAAAGACGGTCTCCACTCACAGAGTCCTTCCAAACTGACACCCTAACTTGCTATCTATAGCAGCCATTTTTCTTGACTTCATCAATATGATACTTGTAATCAATGTAGTTAAATGACAGTATTCAGTTACATGTTCACAGCGTTGATAATGTGACATAGAAAACCTGTAGTTGTTGAGTTAGAAAACTGTTGCATGTTATGTTTTTGCTGATTACAAAGTGTCATTCATGAAGATGAAGGTTATAAACAGTCCTTATTTGAAGAAAAAAATTGCTGAGATTTTGGAAACAGTTCACACATGAATGTGCCAACATCACCAGACAGTTTGCTAACATATGAAATGCATTTGCTTTCTTGTGATTTTTCTTGTTAACACAATCCCATCATGTATACATTTCTCAGTTTTTGTTGAACTTAATAGAGAAGACGTCAACATTCCACATACCCAGCTAAATCCGTTGTTTTCCATAAGTGACATCGAGCTGTATACGTTGTCACCGCAAAATGGTTTGTCAATTATAGAACAAACCAATGTGATGAAATTATATTCGCAAATGGACATTGTTGGTTGTACAACTAGTGATTTTTAAACGTTATTAATTGGTGCTTTTTGTGGTTCTAAGATACTTAACCAACTTCTGGTGTTCAGAGCAGTAACTGATTCAGGAGAATTCTATGTGTTCTTATAATAACCAATGAAATTATATTTATACAGCACCATAATGACATGGTGCTATGTTACTTTAAATGCTCAAAAGAAAAAAACTAACTGTTATTGAACTACTACTGTCAGGGTATAATGATTCACCATTTCTGGTCATTTTAGTCTGAGGCGCCATCAGTCTTCTGTGTTATAACACAGACATGCGCGCACGCACACACCACACGCACACAGTGCGAGTGGTGTTGCCAGGCTGTATTTATACTAAATGTAAATAATTTTGAGTACTGGTAATAGATGACATGCCAACAAGGTCTTATTTTTTTACTGTTCAATAGCACACATGGAGTTTTTCCACATTGTTGACGCTATAGATCATACTGCTGGGTTTTTCACTTTCCAATCGTGTGTGCCTGTTTTAGGAAAACAGGATGACAAAGAGGGTAAATTGTCAGCATGGACAACCATTGTTAAAAGCATTGTGGTTATTTTGTATTTACAAAGTAAAATCCATTTGTACAGCATAAATGGTCAATATGTACCAGCTGTAGATGCCAGTGTTGTGTTAGGCGTCCACCAATGTTGGCATAGAGAAACTCCTGACAATTCATGGACGCCAGGAAGGAAACTACGGTGTATTGTCAATGTATTGTTTGTGCTTAAGGCTTTTTGAATAAAATCTGAACAGATTGTTTATAATCTCTGACCATGTCTAGTTAGGTTTTTTTGTTTCTTTGGTGAACCCTCCACCTGGTGGAGTTTCTTCTACATTTCGCGCCTTCTAAGAACCCACAGAGTCACTGACAAGTTGATCCTGAACCCACTCACTCGCTGCATTTGTTTTTCCACTTGCTGACTGGAGTTTGTTCTTTGACACCACTTACTGACTGGAATTTTTCCTTTTGTTTTCTTACAAACACTGTTTGCTATTCAATGTAACGCGCTGTAAACAGCATTGGATGTGGTGCTCATCAAATAAAACGTTGATTATTAACCCACTGACTGACTGGAGTTTCTCCTTTTATAAACCCAATTGCTGACTGGAGTTTCTCCTTTTATAAACCCAATTGCTGACTGGAGTTTCTCCTTTTATAAACCCAATTGCTGACTGGAGTTTCTCCTTTTATAAACCCAATTGCTGACTGGAGTTTCTCCTTTTATAAACCCAATTGCTGACTGGAGTTTCTCCTTTTATAAACCCAATTGCCGACTGGAGTTTCTCCTTTTATAAACCCAATTGCCGACTGGAGTTTCTCCTTTTATAAACCCAATTGCCGACTGGAGTTTCTCCTTTTATAAACCCAATTGCCGACTGGAGTTTCTCCTTTTATAAACCCAATTGCTGACTGGGGTTTCTCCTTTTATAAACCCAATTGCTGACTGGGGTTTCTCCTTTTATAAACCCAATTGCTGACTGG
Source organism: Ridgeia piscesae (assembly GCA_025642075.2). Taxonomy (NCBI): domain Eukaryota; kingdom Metazoa; phylum Annelida; class Polychaeta; order Sabellida; family Siboglinidae; genus Ridgeia; species Ridgeia piscesae. The sequence goes on along the minus strand of JAODUO010001144.1, from coordinate 63,023 downwards.
AGTTTCTCCTTTTATAAACCCAATTGCTGACTGGAGTTTCTCCTTTTATAAACCCAATTGCTGACTGGAGTTTCTCCTTTTATAAACCCAATTGCCGACTGGAGTTTCTCCTTTTATAAACCCAATTGCCGACTGGAGTTTCTCCTTTTATAAACCCAATTGCCGACTGGAGTTTCTCCTTTTATAAACCCAATTGCTGACTGGGGTTTCTCCTTTTATAAACCCAATTGCTGACTGGGGTTTCTCCTTTTATAAACCCAATTGCTGACTGGAGTTTCTCCTTTTATAAACCCAATTGCTGACTGGAGTTTCTCCTTTTATAAACCCAATTGCTGACTGGAGTTTCTCCTTTTATAAACCCAATTGCTGACTGGAGTTTCTCCTTTTATAAACCCAATTGCTGACTGGAGTTTCTCCTTTTATAAACCCAATTGCTGACTGGAGTTTCTCCTTTTATAAACCCAATTGCTGACTGGAGTTTCTCCTTTTATGAACCCAATTGCTGACTGGAGTTTCTCTTTTTATAAACCCAATTGCTGACTGGAGTTTCTCTTTTTATAAACCCAATTGCTGACTGGAGTTTCTCCTTTTATAAACGCAATTGCTAAGTGGAGTTTCTCCTTTTATAAACCCAATTGCTGACTGGAGTTTCTCCTTTTATAAACCCAATTGCTGACTGGAGTTTCTCCTATGAATCCACTTGCTTACTGGAGTTTCTTCACCAACACACTGGAGTTTGCCAACACTGTAAATGTTGCTGTATTTAATTTTATGTTCAACAATATTTTCTTGAGTTCAGACATGGACAAGAATAGACAAACATAGCAGTCTTAATTTTTTAATTTTATCAAAATCTTTATTTTTTAAGTTTATCAAAATGAAAACTTTATACAGCAAACTTTATACAGCAAAATGAGCCATCACAATGGAACCTGTACAAAGCGCACTGGCATTTTGTGTGACATGAATCTTGAAAACAACAATGTGCCTGCTGTTAGTAAACAAACCAACATGCACCTGTCAGTCAATATCTACTTAAATATCACAGCTCAACCACACTACAAACAGCATACATTTTATCTGATCTTAAATATCAAAGTAAAAGGAATACTTTTATTCTACCAGCTACTCAGAATTTAACAGAATCCAACACAGTATAAAACTGTTGTAATTAACAATTGCATATGGTATGCAGAGAAAAATGCAAAATGAACATGTTAGTTTTTAAATTATGTAATTTATAACTAAACATTCTGCACTGTTACACCATTAAAAATAGAATAGAAACACTATCTTGGTTAACTTCAAACCAACAAATGGCATCCAGAATGTCTGGATGAAGGATTAAGTGTAAGTCTACACATTATTAGGCTGTAGACAAATCGTCATTGTCAGATTTGGCGAATTGAATTTCATTTCAGAAAAACAATACTAAAGCAACTTGAAACAACATTGAGCAGTCAAATGCAGTTATGTCTTGTTTATCTAGGCTCCAATAATCCATTTATTTTGCGATTGCACCATCTTGATACACCATTTTGAAACTATGTATATTAAGGTCTCTCACTATTCTGCACATTTTGTTTATCCAACCAAAAACTCTGGGAAACCAAAGTGTGCGGATAAACAAGACTAGATTGTATAGGAAACTGACGCCTATCACAAGATCAATACGACACAACTCACTGCCATCACCACTTTTATGTCTTTAGTTCCATTAGGTGAGCAGCAAAGCCAAATTACAAAATGCTGGCATACAGTACAGTACTTCTGGCAGTAATTTGTTTTCATAAATCATGTTCATTTGCGTGCCAACACTATACCATTCGTTATTATGTACAAAACTTTATTTCCATCTAGACTTTTCAAAACCGATTATCGCAAGATAACATGTTGATATATTCAATGTTCTGCTCCCTCTTGTGTGAGTCTGAAAAAACAAACAACTGCAAAACCAAAGTTGCATACACCATGAACAAAACTAATCGTGGCACTAACAGTAACAACCTTTGTTACACTGGAGTAACACGAGTAACAGGACACACCTGTTACACTGGAGTAACACCATTAACAGGACACACCTGTTACACTGGAGTAACACCAGCAACAGGACACACCTGTTACACTGGAGTAACACGAGTAACAGGACACACCTGTTACACTGGAGTAACACGAGTAACAGGACACACCTGTTACACTGGAGTAACACCAGTAACAGGACACACCTGTTACACTGGAGTAACACCAGCAACAGGACACACCTGTTACACTGGAGTAACACGAGTAACAGGACACACCTGTTACACTGGAGTAACACCAGTAACAGGACACACCTGTTACACTGGAGTAACACCAGTAACAGGACACCTGTTACACTGGAGTAACACCAGTAACAGGACACCTGTTACACTGGAGTAATACCAGTAACAGGACACCTGTTACACTGGAGTACCGCCAGTGACAGGTTCCTCTGTTATATTATTGTTGGCAGTTGGGGCTACAACTTCTGTGATTTTGTCTTCGCTGACATTGCTGTTACTGGTATCAAAGCCGTCCTCTGCGTCAACAAATTTCTCTGTCACCTCGTCAGCATCATCTGCATGTGACGCCTCAAGTTCAGTGTCTTCTGTAGCTTTATTTACACTTGTTTCGGAGTCAATACTTACATCTTTTACATCTGCTGGCTTGGTTTTGATTTGCATACTTTCACTTTCATTAACGCTGGTAGATATGTCTCCATGCAAATTAACCACACTTGTCTTGTTGTCATCTAGACTGGTGACATCCCGTTCATTCCCACCCACTACATCTGCTTCAGTGTCCTGCGTAGGACTGGTGATGTCTTTTACAAGTTCATCTGTTTCAGGTTTGGTTGTTTCAATTTCAACAGCCTTGTCTGTGCTAACTGCTTCACTTTCTGATTGAGCAGGTTCATATTCATCAGCATCTTGTGAATTACTTTCTGCTGACACAACCTCCTGGTCTGAACTGGTAGCATGACCATCATATGAATGATCCTCACAGACATGATCCGTTTCATTTGTAACACTAACTGGATGTGGATCACTTTCACTTCGTCTTTGTTCTTCATCGAATTTGTCTTCATGGACTGGGTCACTTTCAGTGTTCTCATTTGTGTCATCTACTTTATCTGCAGAGAGAGGAAAACTTTCACTTTTGGAATTTTCTTCTCCAGTTTTCGTCACATTGTCCAGGCTGCTTGTTGTCTCACCTCTGTCTGTCTGTGCACTGGTTTCTTTACTGTCCTCCACATCACTTTCTATGTTCACATCAGTAATGCCCCGGTCACTGTCCTTTTTATTCTCAGTGATGCCCCCGTCATTTTCAGTTGGAACATTTTCTTGCACAACTGCAACCTCTATAGTTTCACTTTCATTCACACTTGTAAAACTACTTTCTCTTTCAACATCTTTCTCCGTTGACTTATCATCGTGCACCATCTCCTGTGACATCTCCAGGCTTTTCCCGCTCACATTATCACCAGTTTCTTCATCATTCTCTTCATCACCAGATGTTGATTCTGTGCGACTGTAACATTCCGGATCAACCCTAGTAGTGCCCCCTGGTGGCGTGTTGTGTGACTCGTCATACTCGAGTGGCTCACTGTCCTCATAAGTAGTCAGGTGGTAGTAGGGTGCGTACATTGCTTGCTCGCTGTCTGCCATCTGGATGTAGAGGGCTGGACTTTGCACCTCCTGCAGAGGACAAACAACACCAGTGAAGAAAGTGTAGAAGTGTAGATTACATGTCAACAAGTATTTATTCTGGTTATCTGCTGCTTTTGTGGGTTGAATATGTCTAAAACCAAAATCAACACACATCTCAGATTGAGAAGACACAACTGATAAAACATTGGACTGTCAATAAACACAAGGCTTCTGTGTCGTCCAGTTGGCATCTGCAATTAATTCTCTGTGGCAATCCTGTTATACTACTTAAGTACATTCACCACACCTAGAACAGACTGCAGTTGTAACATTTGATGTCACACTTACTGACAGGAAACCAATAAAAAAACATGTAACTGTAATTGCTATTTTAAAAACTTAAATACACTCATGATCAGCTATAAAGAGTGGTACATCTTTATGGGAAACCCCTAACCTGCATACATTTGGGAGTTCGCAGAAATAATTGGGAATCTACATATTTTCAACAAATCATTACTTCAACTTTTTGAAGCAACATAATGTTGTTGTGTTTCTTCACACAGCCATTGCCTTCACTTTTCTCCCCATTTACTACATTGCCAAACCCAGTAACGAATCTTGTTAATCTGTGATATACATTCCTTGTTAATATGTTAAGTCACCCAAATTCCCCATAAAACTGGTGGAAATCTATCAAATCTCCAGTTTGGCTACACAGTATAACCAAACTCTCAGACTTCTACCCAAGGAAACTAAAGAAATTCTTTGCAAACTTATAATGCTAATTAATTAATTGCACTCGAGTGTGAGACTGAGCTGAAGCTCAATATTAGAGACATCGGCTGAGGAAGTCTCGCCAAAACTCTATACATTCTCTAATAAATAACTCCCACAAAAATCCACCCCTTTCCTAAATACTGGGGTTAATTCTATATCCAGTCTTCACCAAAATATCACAGGGACTCACCCTCCCGGTTGCAACACTTAGACCCACATCCACTGAGGTGAAATTCTAGAACACTTGATGTTTATGAAATTGGGTGTTTGTTTGAATAAACGTCTTCTGCGATTTGTTTGTAGTAAGAGGAAGATCTTCTGCTTCTTTTAATAACACTTTGGAATTCTGATACATTATGATACAGTCTGTTGCACAGTATAATTAATATGAAATTCGAACTCTCCACAAAACAGAAATATACCTCTGGGTTAACGATGGGTATTGCGACCTTGACCCGGCGAACAGGTGACCTCGGGGGAATCAGCTGCTGCTGTACGTCCGGGTTGAAGTAGACGGTGCCACCACGCACATGGATCGCATCCTGCTGCGGTTGTGGCTGCTGCGGTTGTGGCTGCGGTTGCTGTGGACCACAAAATTATCTTACAAACACATACTTAGTGCAGCGATCCCAGCAATCATGTATATTTACATATTCATTCCAGCAAAGATGTATATTTACATATTCATTCCAGCAATCATGTAAATTTACATTCACATGTGCACTGCAGTGAGCCTATCGAATAATACATAGACATATTTCCATAACTCTATCATGTACCAGTTGTACAAAACTGATGTCTGTACTCCCACAACAAAATGCTCATCGGGTGAGGGGACACCTGCGATGAAGGGACACAGGTGGCATCATAAGTCACTCATCTAGTCTGGCTAAAAATGTATAAATTCCAAGATGAAAATGTATGCCATACAAATGAGTACTTAGTTTAGAACCATGCAGTGACACAAGTTGTGTAGATGCAATTTGTTGACACAAACAAACCTGTGGTGCCGGGAACTGCAGGGCCCCCGGGGGGGCAGTGGTCAGGTGGTAGGGGGCAGGCTGACCCTGCTGGACATAGTTCAATATCGTGGGGGTGCCGGCAATGTACTGTGGGGCTATGATCGGAGTCGGCTGAGCTGTTGCCATGGACGCGGGTGGGGGCGCCATGGCAGTCGGAACAGCGCTGTAGATCTGGGGGGTCGACGGCATCTGATTGGTTCCTGCACAAAGTATACAAGGCTGTCAATGCAATGTTGAGAGTGTATAATGCCATGCTGGCCTCAGTATGTGCCACTTTTCTCAAATCTGTAAATGTCACAATACAAAATGCACAAACAAGCCAGCATGTTTTGGGGGTAGTTTTTTGTCAAAATTTTTTATTTTTTCAAATGCCCAAACAAAATGAAACTGAGTGTGCCAAGGACTCACCAGGTATAGTGTACGTCAGCAGGTGGGGTGGATGTTGCCGTGGAAATGAGGCAACAGTGTGAGGGGGCGAGTGGTCAGCCCGTGGGTGGAACACTGTGGGGGGTTGAGTCGCATACACTGTAACACACATTTAACCTTTAACACACATCACAATACATCCGGCTTTGAACCAGGTGTTCTGTACATGCAACTGATAATAACATTAGATTGGTTCTTTACAGCAAGTTCTACTGTAGCACATTCAAGAGTATGTTCAATTTTGATGGACTTTAATCAAGTACCCTGCACAGTAATTCATGCGATATAGGCTGTAGTCAATCAGATTCAAATCACCCACAACATCCTGTTGCTCCCACGGTTCAGATGTAGTGATAATATCAAATAGTCATTAATTTGAGTTGTACTAAAAAAAGTAGGATAAAGCCATTAAGCTTACACATATTATTCCTGAATTCGGGATCAGTGTAATAATTACATTTAGATTTACATTTAACAGAAAAATTGTTATTAGGATCAAAATTATTTTCAAAGTTAAGATTATTATATGCCATATCACTTAATTAGATTTTGAAATCTAATTAATTTTGTTATTATTTTATTAAATAACTGAAGTTTGTTTCCACCCCATATTATAACATACTGATAAATTCATGTTCACATAAGACTAGAATACTTTATTTCTGAAACTACTAATTCCCTCTAGTGTGGTTACTTTTGTTTTTATTTTTGTTATCTAGGATTTTGACTAGGTACATCTTAACAAGTTTTGTAAAAAAAAATCAAAGCAGACTAAACTCTAAATTAAATTGCATTTTGCAGTGAAACTTAGCCTAAGTTGTCCAGTCTGTCAAGTGTTCATTTACACTCGCTATGCTAAGTGCACATAGTTGATCAGAAGTAGGCCACCTGCACATTTAAGCCACCTGCACATTTAGGCCACCTATACACTTAGATGTAGACTGGCCAGGCTACAGCTGGCAGACCAAGTGATAAATAATTTATCCCAACCAACAGACCAAGAATATTTTTACAATCCTCATCCTGTAACCACTGATAAGGAAATCTGCAGTCGCCCTGAAGTTGCCGAATGGCCATGACATGCAAAAAAAGAATAATGAAACAAAACTCCACAAAGGTAATATGGACATCAGCCACCAGTGGGCGAGTTACTGGACACATGAAGAGAGTGGATCTTACTGGCTCACATTTAGTGGGCCGGAGTAAGTTGTTGCTTAGTGGGCCAGACGTATGTTGGTGGTTACTGGGCCAGAAGTAGGTTCGTGGTTACCGGGCCAGAAGTAGGTTGGTGGTTACCGGGCCAGAAGTAGGTTGGTGGTTACTTGGCCAGAAGTAGGTTGGTGGTTACTTGGCCAGAAGTATGTTGGTAGTTACTTGGCCAGAAGTACGTTGGTGGTCACTTGGCCACAAGTGCGTTGGCGGTTACTTGGCCAGAAGTAGGTTGGTGGTTACTTGGTCACAAGTACGTTGGTGGTTACTTGGCCAGAAGTAGGTTGGTGGTTACTTGGCCAGAAGTAGGTTGGTGGTTACTTGGCCAGAAGTACGTTGGTGGTTACTTGGCCAGAAGTACATTGGAGGTTACTTGGCCAGAAGTAGGTTGGTGGTTACTTGGCCAGAAGTACATTGGAGGTTACTTGGCCAGAAGTAGGTTGGTGGTTACTTGGCCAGAAGTACGTTGGTGGTTACTTGGCCAGAAGTACGTTGGTGGTTACTTGGCCAGAAGTATGTTGGTGGTTACATGGCCAGAAGTACATTGGAGGTTACTTGGTCAGAAGTAGGTTGGTGGTTACTTGGCCAGAAGTAGGTTGGTGGTTACTTTCCAGAAGAAAGTTGGTGGTTTACTTGGCCAGAAGTACGTTGGTGGTTACTTGGCCAGAAGTAGGTTGGTGGTTACTTGGCCAGAAGTAGGTTGGTGGTTACTTGGCCAGAAGTAAGTTGGTGGTTTACTTGGCCAGAAGTAGGTTGGTGGTTACTTGGCCAGAAGTACGTTGGTGGTTATTTGGCCAGAAGTACATTGGAGGTTACTTGGCCAGAAGTACGTTGGTGGTTACTTGGCCAGAAGTAGTTGGTGGTTACTTGGCCAGAAGTAGGTTGGTGGTTACTTGGCCAGAAGTAGGTTGGTGGTTACTTGGCCAGAAGTAGGTTGGTGGTTACTTGGCCAGAAGTAGGTTGGTGGTTACCGGGCCAGAAGTAGTTGGTGGTTACTTGGCCAGAAGTAGGTTGGTGGTTACTTGGCCAGAAGTAGGTTGGTGGTTACTTGGCCAGAAGTAGGTTGGTGGTTACCGGGCCAGAAGTATGTTGGTGGTTACTTGGCCAGAAGTAGGTTGGTGGTTACTTGGCCAGAAGTAGGTTGGTGGTTACTTGGCCAGAAGTAGGTTGGTGGTTACTGGGCCAGAAGTAGGTTGGTGGTTACTTGGCCAGAAGTATGTTGGTGGTTACTTGGCCAGAAGTAGGTTGGTGGTTACTTGGCCAGAAGTAGGTTGGTGGTTACTTGGCCAGAAGTAGTTGGTGGTTACTTGGCCAGAAGTATGTTGGTGGTTACTTGGCCAGAAGTAGGTTGGTGGTTACTTGGCCAGAAGTAGTTGGTGGTTACTGGGCCAGAAGTAGGTTGGTGGTTACTTGGCCAGAAGTAGGTTGGTGGTTACTTGGCAAGAAGTATGTTGGTGGTTACTTGGCCAGAAGTACGTTGGTGGTTACTGGGCCAGAAGTAGGTTGGTGGTTACTTGGCCAGAAGTAGGTTGGTGGTTACTTGGCCAGAAGTAGGTTGGTGGTTACTGGGCCAGAAGTAGGTTGGTGGTTACTTGGCCAGAAGTATTGGTGGTTACTTGGCCAGAAGTAGGTTGGTGGTTACTTGGCCAGAAGTAGGTTGGTGGTTACTTGGCCAGAAGTAGGTTGGTGGTTACTGGGCCAGAAGTAGGTTGGTGGTTACTTGGCCAGAAGTAGGTTGGTGGTTACTTGGCCAGAAGTGGTTGGTGGTTACTTGGCCGAAGTAGGTTGGTTTACTGGCCAGAAGTATTGGCTTGTTGTGGTTACTTGGCCAGAAGTAGGTTGGTGGTTACCGGCCAGAAAATCATTGGTGGTTACTGGGCCAGAAGTAGGTTGGTGGTTACTTGGCCAGAAAGTTGATGCCTGGTGGTTACTTGGCCAGAAGTAGGTTGGTGGTTACTTGGGCCAGAAGTAGGTTGGTGGTTACGGCCAGAAGTACATTGGTGGTTACTGGCACAGAAGTACGTTGGTGGTACTTGGCCAGAAGTAGGTTGGTGGTTACTTGGCCAGAAGTAGGTTGGTGGTTACTTGGCCAGAAGTAGGTTGGTGGTTACTGGCCAGAAGTAGGTTGGTGGTTACTGGCCAGAGTAGGTTGGTGGTTACTTGCCAGAAGAGGTTGGTGGTTACTTGGCCAGAAGTAGGTTGGTGGTTACTTGGCCAGAAGTAGGTTGGTGGTATCTGTGGCCAGAGTAGTTGGTGGTTACTTGGCCAGAAGTAGGTTCGAGTGGTTACTTGGCCAGAAGTACGTTGGTGGTTACTTGGCCAGAAGAGGTTGGTGGTTACTTGGCCAGAAGTAGGTTGGTGTTCACTGCCAGAAGATGTTGGTGTTACTTGGCCAGAAGAGGTTGGTGGTTACTTGGCAGCAAGTATGTTGGTGGTTACTTGGCCAGAAGTAGGTTGGTGGTTACTTGGCCAGAAGTAGGTTGGTGGTTACTTGGCCAGAAGTACGTTGGTGGTTACTTGGCCAGAAGTAGGTTGGTGGTTACTTGGCCAGAAGTAGGTTGGTGGCTACTTGGCCAGAAGTACATTGGTGGTTACCGAGCCAGAAGTAGGTTGGTGGTTACTTGGCAAGAAGTATGTTGGTGGTTACTTGGCCAGAAGTACGTTGGTGGTTACTTGGCCAGAAGTATGTTGGTCGTTACTTGGCCAGAAGTATGTTGGTGGTTACTTGGCCAGAAGTACATTGGTCGTTACTTGGCAAGAAGTATGTTGGTGGTTACTTGGCCAGAAGTAGGTTGGTGGTTACTTGGCCAGAAGTACATTGGTGGTTACTTGGCCAGAAGTAGGTTGGTGGTTACTTGGCCAGAAGTAGGTTGGTGGTTACTTGGCCAGAAGTAGGTTGGTGGTTACTGGGCCAGAAGTAGGTTGGTGGTTACTGGGCCAGAGTTAGGTCGGTGGTTACTGTGCTGGAAGTGGGTTGGTGCTTACCAGGCTGGAAGTAGGTTGGCGCAGGTCGACGCAGGGGTCTCGGTGGACTTGTGACGCCATGCGGTGCTGGCACCACTTGCACTTGCACTGGTGCTGATGGTGGCTGTGCTTCCGTCACAACTGGGTCATGGCAAGGTACTACCTCTGGAGTATTTCGTTGTCTCTGTGATGAGTAGCGCTTTGGTCGATTTTGTGTCATGCCACCAGATGGCACTGTGGTCGCATGAGTGTCATGCTTCGTTGCCGAAGTGGTGACACTGGTGTGACTCCTCTTCGTTGACGAGATTGTTGTTGGCGGTACAATTGATGGTGGTACTGCTGCTGAAGGTGACAAGACGTGTTGTCATTAAATAACAGTCAAGTGAAGTTTCAATCCTTGTGTCTGCTTAAAACACTTCATAGTTCACCCCGACCAGTTCAATCAACAACATCTCAACCTCTCTCTCGAAGATTTCAGGAATTAGACTTAATTTATTCATTTGTCTTACTATCAGTTTTTTTTTGGAACTTAAGGATTACGTAAATAGGAATCAGGCAGTGAACAAAAACTTGTGGGGTGACAAGGTTGACTAAAGAAGCCAGGTGAGATTGGTTAGAAAAAAAGCAAGGTGAAGAGGTTAGCTTGAGAAAAAGCCAGGTGAGGAAGTTGGCTAGAGAAGAAGCCAGGTGAGGAGGTTGGCTAGAGAAGAAGCCAGGTTAGGAGGTTGGCTAGAAAAGAAGCCAGGTGAGGAGGTTGGCTACAGAAGAAGCCAGGTGAGGAGGTTGGCTAGAGGAAGCCGGGTGAGGAGGTTGGCTAGAGAAGAAGCTAGGTGAGGAGGTTGGCTAGAGAAAAGCCAGGTGAGGAGGTTGGCTAGAGAAGAAGCCAGGTGAGGAGGTTGGCTAGAGGAAGCCGGGTGAGGAGGTTGGCTAGAGGAAGCCGGGTGAGGAGGTTGGCTAGAGAAGAATCAAGGGGAGGAGGTTGGCTAGAGAAGAATCAAGGGGAGGAGGTTGGCTAGAGAAGTTCAATCAACAACATCTCAACCTCTCTCGAAGATTTCAGGAATTATACTTAATTTATTCATTTGTCTTACTATCGGTTTTTTGGGGAACTTGAGGAAGCCGGGTGAGGAGGTTGGCTAGAGAAGAAGCCAGGTGAGGAGGTTGGCTAGAGAAGAAGCCAGGTGAGGAGGTTGGCTAGAGAAGAAGCCAGGTGAGGAGGTTGGCTAGAGAAGAAGCCAGGTGAGGAGGTTGGCTAGAGAAGAAGCTGGCTAGAGGAAGCCGGGTGAGGAGGTTGGCTAGAGAAGAAGCCAGGTGAGGAGGTTGGCTAGAGAAGAAGCCAGGTGAGGAGGTTGGCTAGAGAAGAAGCCAGGTGAGGAAAGGGGGTTGGCTAGAGAAGAAGCCAGGTGAGGAGGTTGGCTAGAGAAGAAGCCAGGTGAGGAGGTTGGCTAGAGAAGAAGCCAGGTGAGGAGGTTGGCTAGAGAAGAAGCCAGGTGAGGAGGTTGGCTAGAGAAGAAGCCAGGTGAGGAGGTTGGCTAGAGAAGAAGCCAGGTGAGGGGGTTGGCTAGAGAAGAAGCCAGGTGAGGAGTTGGCTAGAGAAGAAGCCAGGTGAGGAGGTTGGCTAGAGAAGAAGCCAGGTGAGGAGGTTGGCTAGAGAAGAAGCCAGGTGAGGAGGTTGGCTAGAGAAGAATGAAGGACTGAATGGTGTCTGTCTAGTTGTGTTACCTGGGCAGCACGGATGATTTGGGATCAACGCACCTCACCAAGTAACCATCTGACTACAAGGATTTCACTTCCTATCCAAACATAATCAATTATGAAACGTGTGCTACAGAATAGTCATTGTTGTTCCAAGGAGAACTGACCTTTGTTCGGGCGTGGTCTGTCTGACTCCGTGTAAGGCTCTGATGGTTGATTGCAGCCATGTGTAGTCGTGCCCTTGGTGCGACCTGCCTTACTCTGTCTCACGTCTTGTGTCTCATTACTCACATTTGCTTTGGGCATCTCAGCTGTGGGTCGATCAACATTGCAGCGATCTTGTGAACTTCTGCTAGGTGGAGCTGTCGTTGTTGGTGGATACTCACTAGCATGTATGTTAGGGTGTACTGTCTGAGTGTTGGGGTGCACTGCCCGGGTGTTGGGGCGCTGTGTCTGAGTGCTAGGATGCTGTGTTTGTGTATTGGGGCGCTCTGTCTGCATTGATAGTCTGGCTGCCCCCCGTGCTGTAGGACCATTGCCGTGTCTGGCCCCGCCACCGCCACGAGTAGAGTTAGTCCACTGACGAGAGTTGCGCTGTGGAGATCGCCGGTTTTCCTCACCAGGTGTCTCTGTGCTCACTTTTCCTCGGCCACCACGTCCGCCTCTGGTTACTGGCTGACTTGGTCTGTTATCGTATTCATGCCCATCGCCACGATCATAATACTTTTCTTGGCTGCTGCCATGCCGATTCCTATCTAGCCGGTTGTCACGGTAACCACCACGATTACTGTCTGGCCTGTCATCATGGTAAATGCCACGACTCCGCTCTGATCTATCATCATGGAAACCGCCATGATTCCTATCCAATCCGTCGGTACGGTAACCACCACGATTTCGTACCAGTCTATCGTCACGATAACCGCCACTATTCCGCTCCGATCTGTTGTCATCGTTACCATCATGATTTCGCTCAACTCTATCGTCATGGTAATCGCCACGATTTCTTTCCAGTCTGTCATCATTATAGCTATTGCGACTGGGGTAATCCTGGTCATACTTGTCACCGAACTGTTTCTGGTAGTTGTGAGCATCTCCCCCATCCCGGATCTCACTGTATGTGAAATGCCCTCTGTCACCCCCATAACCCCGACCCCCCCGCCAACCCCGTTGGCGGGGTGGGTAGCCACCCCTGTTGTTATGGTAACCATCTCCACCTGCCCCCATATCGATGAAGTCACCCAGCTTGTTGCTTTGGTTACGATCACGCCTGCAAGCAGACAATGTAACCTGTTGGTGTCAATGCTGTTAACAAATTGTACATTATTTATAGTGGCCAATAAAACTTCATCAGTAAACAATAAACAACAATAGGGTGGTGATTCATTGACGGGTCGCCGCAACCTGACATGGCTGACTGCAGAGGTTTTAAAGAAAATAAAAGCGCTTGCTTGAATTCATATTATATTCCATCCTGCTATATATTTTCATGTCCACCAAGCAAAAGATCACAAAAATTTTATGAAAAAGAAATACCAAATGTTATGTTACGTAACTGGCTGGTTTTTATTTTTGCAACGCTTTTGCGATGCTGAGATGTGACGTCATTATTGTTAGCTCAAATCATGCACAGCCACATATTCAGAGCACATTTACAAGGTTGGCTTTTGGGTTTGATTCCATTGCCCGAAGCAGCTTTGCTTCTTTTCAGAAAGAAACATTATATGGCCCATTATGTCACTATAACATCGATAGATGTAGGAGCAGTTATACAATTTAATATACCACTTTAACTGAGCAAACTCCAAAGTGTCGTTCTTCCTGCTCACATTATGACACATTGTTGTTAAATCAAACATCACCGGTTGAATCATACATGGTGATTTGTTTTCAGACTTTTTTCCTAAAGTAGTATACACAAAATCTTTTTATACAATGGTGCAGTTTGTAAAAAGTTATAATTATTTCTTTGCAACAAAAATGTATGTATGGTTATGTTATATGTTGCAAGAAAACTATTATTACAATACTGAAAAAATATTTTAAAACGGTGCACCATTATATAAAGATTTCTGTCATACTGTCCTCTATGTGGTGTTCTAGTGTGGCAAATGTCATACTGTCCTCTACGTGGTGTTCTAGGGTGACAAGTGTCAAACTGTCCTCTACGTGGTGTTCTAGGGTGACAAGTGTCAAACTGTCCTCTACGTGGTGTTCTAGGGTGACAAGTGTCATACTGTCCTCTATGTGGTGTTCTATGGTGACAAGTGTCATACTGTCCTCTATGTGGTGTTCTATGGTGACAAGTGTCATACTGTCCACTACGTGGTGTTCTAGGGTGATAAGTGTCATACTGTCCTCTATGTGGTGTTCTAGGGTGACAAGTGTCATACTGTCCTCTACGTGGTGTTCTAGGGTGACAAGTGTCATACTGTCCTCTACGTGGTGTTCTAGGGTGATAAGTGTCAAACTGTCCTCTATGTGGTGTTCTAGGGTGATAAGTGTCAAACTGTCCTCTACGTGGTGTTCTAGGGTGATAAGTGTCATACTGTCCTCTACGTGGTGTTCTAGGGTGATAAGTGTCATACTGTCCTCTATGTGGTGTTCTAGGGTGATAAGTGTCATACTGTCCTCTATGTGGTGTTCTAGGGTGATAAGTGTCATACTGTCCTCTATGTGGTGTTCTAGGGTGATAAGTGTCATACTGTCCTCTACGTGGTGTTCTAGGGTGATAAGTGTCATACTGTCCTCTATGTGGTGTTCTAGGGTGATAAGTGTCAAACTGTCCTCTACGTGGTGTTCTAGGGTGATAAGTGTCATACTGTCCTCTACGTGGTGTTCTAGGGTGATAAGTGTCATACTGTCCTCTATGTGGTGTTCTAGGGTGATAAGTGTCATACTGTCCTCTATGTGGTGTTCTAGGGTGATAAGTGTCATACTGTCCTCTATGTGGTGTTCTAGGGTGATAAGTGTCATACTGTCCTCTATGTGGTGTTCTAGGGTGATAAGTGTCATACTGTCCTCTATGTGGTGTTCTAGGGTGATAAGTGTCATACTGTCCTCTATGTGGTGTTCTAGGGTGATAAGTGTCATACTGTCCTCTATGTGGTGTTCTAGGGTGATAAGTGTCATACTGTCCTCTAGTGGTGTTCTAGGGTGATAAGTGTCATACTGTCCTCTACGTGGTGTTCTAGGGTGATAAGTGTCATACTGTCCTCTACGTGGTGTTCTAGGGTGATAAGTGTCATACTGTCCTCTACGTGGTGTTCTAGGGTGATAAGTGTCATACTGTCCTCTACATGGTGTTCTAGGGTGATAAGTGTCATACTGTCCTCTACGTGGTGTTCTAGGGTGATAAGTGTCATACTGTCCTCTACGTGGTGTTCTAGGGTGATAAGTGTCATACTGTCCTCTATGTGGTGTTCTAGGGTGATAAGTGTCAAACTGTCCTCTACGTGGTGTTCTAGGGTGATAAGTGTCATACTGTCCTCTACGTGGTGTTCTAGGGTGATAAGTGTCATACTGTCCTCTAGTGGTGTTCTAGGGTGAAAGTGTCATACTGTCCTCTAGTGGTGTTCTAGGTGATAAGTGTCATACTGTCCTCTACGTGGTGTTCTAGGGTGATAAGTGTCATACTGTCCTCTATGTGGTGTTCTAGGGTGATAAGTGTCAAACTGTCCTCTACGTGGTGTTCTAGGGTGATAAGTGTCATACTGTCCTCTATGTGGTGTTCTAGGGTGATAAGTGTCATACTGTCCTCTACGTGGTGTTCTAGGGTGATAAGTGTCATACTGTCCTCTATGTGGTGTTCTAGGGTGATAAGTGTCAAACTGTCCTCTATGTGGTGTTCTAGGGTGATAAGTGTCAAACTGTCCTCTACGTGGTGTTCTAGGGTGATAAGTGTCATACTGTCCTCTACATGGTGTTCTAGGGTGATAAGTGTCATACTGTCCTCTACGTGGTGTTCTAGGGTGATAAGTGTCAAACTGTCCTCTACGTGGTGTTCTAGGGTGATAAGTGTCAAACTGTCCTCTACGTGGTGTTCTAGGGTGATAAGTGTCAAACTGTCCTCTACGTGGTGTTCTAGGGTGATAAGTGTCATACTGTCCTCTATGTGGTGTTCTAGGGTGATAAGTGTCATACTGTCCTCTATGTGGTGTTCTAGGGTGATAAGTGTCATACTGTCCTCTACGTGGTGTTCTAGGGTGATAAGTGTCATACTGTCCTCTATGTGGTGTTCTAGGGTGATAAGTGTCATACTGTCCTCTACGTGGTGTTCTAGGGTGATAAGTGTCATACTGTCCTCTACGTGGTGTTCTAGGGTGATAAGTGTCATACTGTCCTCTACGTGGTGTTCTAGGGTGATAAGTGTCAAACTGTCCTCTACGTGGTGTTCTAGGGTGATAAGTGTCAAACTGTCCTCTATGTGGTGTTCTAGGGTGATAAGTGTCATACTGTCCTCTACGTGGTGTTCTAGGGTGATAAGTGTCATACTGTCCTCTATGTGGTGTTCTAGGGTGATAAGTGTCATACTGTCCTCTACGTGGTGTTCTAGGGTGATAAGTGTCATACTGTCCTCTACGTGGTGTTCTAGGGTGATAAGTGTCAAACTGTCCTCTACGTGGTGTTCTAGGGTGATAAGTGTCATACTGTCCTCTACGTGGTGTTCTAGGGTGATAAGTGTCAAACTGTCCTCTACGTGGTGTTCTAGGGTGATAAGTGTCAAACTGTCCTCTATGTGGTGTTCTAGGGTGATAAGTGTCAAACTGTCCTCTACGTGGTGTTCTAGGGTGATAAGTGTCAAACTGTCCTCTACGTGGTGTTCTAGGGTGATAAGTGTCATACTGTCCTCTATGTGGTGTTCTAGGGTGATAAGTGTCATACTGTCCTCTACGTGGTGTTCTAGGGTGATAAGTGTCAAACTGTCCTCTACGTGGTGTTCTAGGGTGATAAGTGTCAAACTGTCCTCTACGTGGTGTTCTAGGGTGATAAGTGTCAAACTGTCCTCTACGTGGTGTTCTAGGGTGATAAGTGTCATACTGTCCTCTATGTGGTGTTCTAGGGTGATAAGTGTCATACTGTCCTCTATGTGGTGTTCTAGGGTGATAAGTGTCATACTGTCCTCTACGTGGTGTTCTAGGGTGATAAGTGTCATACTGTCCTCTATGTGGTGTTCTAGGGTGATAAGTGTCAAACTGTCCTCTACGTGGTGTTCTAGGGTGATAAGTGTCAAACTGTCCTCTACGTGGTGTTCTAGGGTGATAAGTGTCAAACTGTCCTCTACGTGGTGTTCTAGGGTGATAAGTGTCAAACTGTCCTCTACGTGGTGTTCTAGGGTGATAAGTGTCAAACTGTCCTCTACGTGGTGTTCTAGGGTGATAAGTGTCAAACTGTCCTCTATGTGGTGTTCTAGGGTGATAAGTGTCAAACTGTCCTCTACGTGGTGTTCTAGGGTGATAAGTGTCAAACTGTCCTCTACGTGGTGTTCTAGGGTGATAAGTGTCATACTGTCCTCTACGTGGTGTTCTAGGGTGATAAGTGTCAAACTGTCCTCTACGTGGTGTTCTAGGGTGATAAGTGTCAAACTGTCCTCTACGTGGTGTTCTAGGGTGATAAGTGTCATACTGTCCTCTACGTGGTGTTCTAGGGTGATAAGTGTCATACTGTCCTCTATGTGGTGTTCTAGGGTGATAAGTGTCATACTGTCCTCTATGTGGTGTTCTAGGGTGATAAGTGTCATACTGTCCTCTACGTGGTGTTCTAGGGTGATAAGTGTCATACTGTCCTCTACGTGGTGTTCTAGGGTGATAAGTGTCATACTGTCCTCTACGTGGTGTTCTAGGGTGATAAGTGTCATACTGTCCTCTACGTGGTGTTCTAGGGTGATAAGTGTCAAACTGTCCTCTATGTGGTGTTCTAGGGTGATAAGTGTCAAACTGTCCTCTATGTGGTGTTCTAGGGTGATAAGTGTCATACTGTCCTCTACATGGTGTTCTAGGGTGATAAGTGTCATACTGTCCTCTACGTGGTGTTCTAGGGTGATAAGTGTCATACTGTCCTCTACGTGGTGTTCTAGGGTGATAAGTGTCATACTGTCCTCTACGTGGTGTTCTAGGGTGATAAGTGTCAAACTGTCCTCTACGTGGTGTTCTAGGGTGATAAGTGTCATACTGTCCTCTACGTGGTGTTCTAGGGTGATAAGTGTCAAACTGTCCTCTACGTGGTGTTCTAGGGTGATAAGTGTCAAACTGTCCTCTATGTGGTGTTCTAGGGTGATAAGTGTCAAACTGTCCTCTACGTGGTGTTCTAGGGTGATAAGTGTCAAACTGTCCTCTACGTGGTGTTCTAGGGTGATAAGTGTCATACTGTCCTCTACGTGGTGTTCTAGGGTGATAAGTGTCATACTGTCCTCTACGTGGTGTTCTAGGGTGATAAGTGTCAAACTGTCCTCTACGTGGTGTTCTAGGGTGATAAGTGTCAAACTGTCCTCTACGTGGTGTTCTAGGGTGATAAGTGTCAAACTGTCCTCTACATGGTGTTCTAGGGTGATAAGTGTCATACTGTCCTCTATGTGGTGTTCTAGGGTGATAAGTGTCATACTGTCCTCTACGTGGTGTTCTAGGGTGATAAGTGTCATACTGTCCTCTACGTGGTGTTCTAGGGTGATAAGTGTCATACTGTCCTCTACGTGGTGTTCTAGGGTGATAAGTGTCATACTGTCCTCTACGTGGTGTTCTAGGGTGATAAGTGTCAAACTGTCCTCTACGTGGTGTTCTAGGGTGATAAGTGTCAAACTGTCCTCTATGTGGTGTTCTAGGGTGATAAGTGTCATACTGTCCTCTACATGGTGTTCTAGGGTGATAAGTGTCATACTGTCCTCTATGTGGTGTTCTAGGGTGATAAGTGTCATACTGTCCTCTACGTGGTGTTCTAGGGTGATAAGTGTCATACTGTCCTCTACGTGGTGTTCTAGGGTGATAAGTGTCAAACTGTCCTCTACGTGGTGTTCTAGGGTGATAAGTGTCATACTGTCCTCTATGTGGTGTTCTAGGGTGATAAGTGTCAAACTGTCCTCTACGTGGTGTTCTAGGGTGATAAGTGTCAAACTGTCCTCTACGTGGTGTTCTAGGGTGATAAGTGTCAAACTGTCCTCTACGTGGTGTTCTAGGGTGATAAGTGTCAAACTGTCCTCTACGTGGTGTTCTAGGGTGATAAGTGTCATACTGTCCTCTACATGGTGTTCTAGGGTGATAAGTGTCATACTGTCCTCTACGTGGTGTTCTAGGGTGATAAGTGTCAAACTGTCCTCTACGTGGTGTTCTAGGGTGATAAGTGTCAAACTGTCCTCTACGTGGTGTTCTAGGGTGATAAGTGTCAAACTGTCCTCTACATGGTGTTCTAGGGTGATAAGTGTCATACTGTCCTCTATGTGGTGTTCTAGGGTGATAAGTGTCATACTGTCCTCTACGTGGTGTTCTAGGGTGATAAGTGTCATACTGTCCTCTACGTGGTGTTCTAGGGTGATAAGTGTCATACTGTCCTCTACGTGGTGTTCTAGGGTGATAAGTGTCAAACTGTCCTCTACGTGGTGTTCTAGGGTGATAAGTGTCAAACTGTCCTCTACGTGGTGTTCTAGGGTGATAAGTGTCAAACTGTCCTCTACTGGTGTTCTAGGGTGATAAGTGTCAAACTGTCCTCTACGTGGTGTTCTAGGGTGATAAGTGTCAAACTGTCCTCTACGTGGTGTTCTAGGGTGATAAGTGTCAAACTGTCCTCTACGTGGTGTTCTAGGGTGATAAGTGTCAAACTGTCCTCTACGTGGTGTTCTAGGGTGATAAGTGTCATACTGTCCTCTACGTGGTGTTCTAGGGTGATAAGTGTCAAACTGTCCTCTACGTGGTGTTCTAGGGTGATAAGTGTCAAACTGTCCTCTACGTGGTGTTCTAGGGTGATAAGTGTCAAACTGTCCTCTACGTGGTGTTCTAGGGTGATAAGTGTCATACTGTCCTCTACGTGGTGTTCTAGGGTGATAAGTGTCATACTGTCCTCTATGTGGTGTTCTAGGGTGATAAGTGTCATACTGTCCTCTATGTGGTGTTCTAGGGTGACAAGTGTCATACTGTCCTCTATGTGGTGTTCTAGGGTGATAAGTGTCAAACTGTCCTCTATGTGGTGTTCTAGGGTGACAAGTGTCATACTGTCCTCTATGTGGTGTTCTAGGGTGATAAGTGTCATACTGTCCTCTATGTGGTGTTCTAGGGTGACAAGTGTCATACTGTCCTCTATGTGGTGTTCTAGGGTGATAAGTGTCATACTGTCCTCTACATGGTGTTCTAGGGTGATAAGTGTCATACTGTCCTCTATGTGGTGTTCTAGGGTGATAAGTGTCAAACTGTCCTCTACATGGTGTTCTAGGGTGACAAGTGTCATACTGTCCTCTATGTGGTGTTCTAGGGTGATAAGTGTCATACTGTCCTCTACGTGGTGTTCTAGGGTGATAAGTGTCATACTGTCCTCTATGTGGTGTTCTAGGGTGATAAGTGTCATACTGTCCTCTATGTGGTGTTCTAGGGTGATAAGTGTCATACTGTCCTCTATGTGGTGTTCTAGGGTGATAAGTGTCAAACTGTCCTCTACATGGTGTTCTAGGGTGATAAGTGTCATACTGTCCTCTATGTGGTGTTCTAGGGTGATAAGTGTCAAACTGTCCTCTATGTGGTGTTCTAGGGTGATAAGTGTCATACTGTCCTCTATGTGGTGTTCTAGGGTGATAAGTGTCAAACTGTCCACTATGTGGTGTTCTAGGGTGACAAGTGTCATACTGTCCTCTATGTGGTGTTCTATGGTGACAAGTGTCATACTGTCCACTACTGGTGTTCTAGGGTGACAAGTGTCATACTGTCCTCTATGTGGTGTTCTAGGGTGACAAGTGTCATACTGTCCTCTACGTGGTGTTCTAGGGTGACAAGTGTCATACTGTCCACTATGTGGTGTTCTAGGGTGATAAGTGTCAAACTGTCCACTATGTGGTGTTCTAGGGTGACAAGTGTCATACTGTCCTCTATGTGGTGTTCTAGGGTGACAAGTGTCATACTGTCCACTACGTGGTGTTCTAGGGTGACAAGTGTCATACTGTCCTCTATGTGGTGTTCTAGGGTGACAAGTGTCATACTGTCCACTACGTGGTGTTCTAGGGTGACAAGTGTCATACTGTCCTCTATGTGGTGTTCTAGGGTGACAAGTGTCATACTGTCCACTATGTGGTGTTCTAGGGTGACAAGTGTCATACTGTCCTCTATGTGGTGTTCTAGGGTGACAAGTGTCATACTGTCCACTATGTGGTGTTCTAGGGTGACAAGTGTCATACTGTCCACTATGTGGTGTTCTAGGGTGACAAGTATCATACTGTCCTCTATGTGGTGTTCTAGGGTGACAAGTGTCATACTGTCCTCTACATGGCGATCTAGGGTGACAAGTATCATACTGTCTTGTACATGGTGATCTAGGATGACAAGTGTCATACCTTCCTCTCCCAAAGCTCTTAGGGGGTGCATCCGGGGGGGTATCATACACCCTGATATCATAACCATACTCTGCAATGATTTCTTCCGTTGATTTGGGAGCCTGATATGTGTCGACAAACCGGTCGTGTCCCCACTTTCCCTTGTCCACCCAAAGCTTCTTCTGGGCCCTAAAACAGTCATTAAGGTTTCCTGTAGGATCAAACAAAAGCAATCCCACAGCTGCCTGAGAGTGTACTCAACAGTGGACCTGGCAATGTACCCAAAGGTGTACTAGGCTATGTACAAAGCAGCATACTCAACAGTGTACTAGACAGTGTACTAGACAGTGTACTAGACAGTGTACTAGACAGTGTACTAGACAGTGTACTAGACAGTGTACTAGACAGTGTACTAGACAGTGTACTAGACAGTGTACTAGACAGTGTACTAGACAGTGTACTAGACAGTGTACTAGACAGTGTACTAGACAGTGTACTAGACAGTGTACAATACATTACTAGACAGTGTACTAGACAGTGTACTAGACAGTGTACTAGACAGTGTACTAGACAGTGTACTAGACAGTGTACTAGACAGTGTACTAGACAGGTACTAAAGTAACTGTAACCATAACTAACCCTAAGCTAACTTTAACTAATCCTAAACTCGAACCTTAACCCCTAACTGCTAACAAATGTCCCTTCGACACAATACCGATATTATGGTACCACTGTATTCATAGAGCCAGCGAGTTTTGCACGAGTTTGTTTTATGAAGTTGATTTGTTTCAGTAATGTTAGTGATTTTATTTTGTAATCTAGTGTGTTTGCATAGTAAGATGGAGACAGCCAGGCACTGTGGATGACTTAACTAGTGTCTACACAATAAGGTTGAGACAGCCAGGCACTGTGGATGACTTAACTAGTGTCTGCACAATAAGGTAGAGACAGCCAGGCACTGTGGATGACTTAACTAGTGTCTGCACAGTTAGGTGGAGACAGCCAAGCATGGTGAATGACTTAACTAGTGTCTGCACAATAAGGTGGAGACAGCCAAGCATGGTGAATGACTTAACTAGTGTCTACACAATAAGGTTGAGACAGCCAGGCACTGTGGATGACTTAACTAGTGTCTGCACAATAAGGTAGAGACAGCCAGGCACTGTGGATGACTTCACTAGTGTCTGCACAATAAGGTGGAGACAGCCAGGCACTATGGATGACTTCAACTAATGCTATCTGACAATAAGGTAGAGACAGCCAGGCACGTGTGAATGACTTAACTAGTGTCTGCACAGTTAGGTAGAGACAGCCAGGCACTGTGGATGACTTAACTAGTGTCTGCACAGTAAGGTGGAGACAGCCAGGCACTGTGGATGACTTAACTAGTGTCTACACAATAAGGTGGACACATCCAACTGGCTGATTCCTTTGTGACATGGAGGTCTACAGACTACCTGTCACTATCACCACATCCAACTGGGTGATTCCTTTGTGACATGGAGGTCTACAGACTACCTGTCACTATCACCACATCCAACTGGGTGATTCCTTTGTGACATGGAGGTCTACAGACTACCTGTCACTATCACCACATCCAACTGGGTGATTCCTTTGTGACATGGAGGTCTACAGACTACCTGTCACTATCACCACATCCAACTGGCTGATTCCTTTGTGACATGGAGGTCTACAGACTACCTGTCACTATCACCACATCCAACTGGGTGATTCCTTTGTGACATGGAGGTCTACAGACTACCTGTCACTATCACCACATCCAACTGGCTGATTCCTTTGTGACATGGAGGTCTACAGACTACCTGTCACTATCACCACATCCAACTGGCTGATTCCTTTGTGACATGGAGGTCTACAGACTACCTGTCACTATCACCACATCCAACTGGGTGATTCCTTTGTGACATGGAGGTCTACAGACTACCTGTCACTATCACTACATCCAACTGGGTGATTCCTTTGTGACATGGAGGTCTACAGACTACCTGTCACTATCACCACATCCAACTGGCTGATTCCTTTGTGACATGGAGGTCTACAGACTACCTGTCACTATCACCACATCCAACTGGGTGATTCCTTTGTGACATGGAGGTCTACAGACTACCTGTCACTATCACCACATCCAACTGGGTGATTCCTTTGTGACATGGAGGTCTACAGACTACCTGTCACTATCACCACATCCAACTGGGTGATTCCTTTGTGACATGGAGGTCTACAGACTACCTGTCACTATCACCACATCCAACTGGGTGATTCCTTTGTGACATGGAGGTCTACAGACTACCTGTCACTATCACTACATCCAACTGGGTGATTCCTTTGTGACATGGAGGTCTACAGACTACCTGTCACTATCACCACATCCAACTGGGTGATTCCTTTGTGACATGGAGGTCTACAGACTACCTGTCACTATCACCACATCCAACTGGGTGATTCCTTTGTGACATGGAGGTCTACAGACTACCTGTCACTATCACTACATCCAACTGGGTGATTCCTTTGTGACATGGAGGTCTACAGACTACCTGTCACTATCACTACATCCAACTGGGTGATTCCTTTGTGACATGGAGGTCTACAGACTACCTGTCACTATCACTACATCCAACTGGCTGATTCCTTTGTGACATGGAGGTCTACAGACTACCTGTCACTATCACCACATCCAACTGGGTGATTCCTTTGTGACATGGAGGTCTACAGACTACCTGTCACTATCACCACATCCAACTGGCTGATTCCTTTGTGACATGGAGGTCTACAGACTACCTGTCACTATCACTACATCCAACTGGCTGATTCCTTTGTGACATGGAGGTCTACAGACTACCTGTCACTATCACCACATCCAACTGGGTGATTCCTTTGTGACATGGAGGTCTACAGACTACCTGTCACTATCACCACATCCAACTGGGTGATTCCTTTGTGACATGGAGGTCTACAGACTACCTGTCACTATCACCACATCCAACTGGATGATTCCTTTGTGACATGGAGGTCTACAGACTACCTGTCACTATCACCACATCCAACTGGGTGATTCCTTTGTGACATGGAGGTCTACAGACTACCTGTCACTATCACCACATCCAACTGGCTGATTCCTTTGTGACATGGAGGTCTACAGACTACCTGTCACTATCACTACATCCAACTGGGTGATTCCTTTGTGACATGGAGGTCTACAGACTACCTGTCACTATCACTACATCCAACTGGGTGATTCCTTTGTGACATGGAGGTCTACAGACTACCTGTCACTACCACTACACCCCACCTGGCTGATTCCTTTGTGACATGGAGGTCTACAGACTACCTGTCACTATCACCACATCCAACTGGGTGATTCCTTTGTGACATGGAGGTCTACAGACTACCTGTCACTACCACCACATCCAACTGGGTGATTCCTTTGTGACATGGAGGTCTACAGACTACCTGTCACTACCACTACACCCCACCTGGCTGATTCCTTTGGATCAACATCATCACTGATGCGGGTGTCGTGTTCGTAGAATGCTCCTCGTCGAGGGATGTAGGCAGGATTCTTGCGGTCTTCATCATCATCCAGTGATTCAGGCTGCTCCTACAACAGGAGGGACACAAACTCTCACTCGGTCATTAACATAGACATTTTAAAGGTAAGCTTCCTATCTAAAGTCATTTGACAGTGAATGTTACTGGGGTAGGAACTTTCGAACTGAGAAAACCAAATTTTGTAATTCTGCTTCTATTTCTCCATTCAAAATAAAACTGAAAAGGACACTGCCATTGTCAAAAATATACTTTGTAAACAGTTTACTGAGACTTTTACAACTGTATCCAAATATTAGGAAAGTTTTCCATCACAAACCGATTGCCGATCGAACGACTTGTTTTTCAGACAGGCCTTTGTCATAGGTGCTGCTACTGGCTAAAGTTTATCAGTTGAGAATTCCTGTGCTAGAGTTAGAAAATAGACATGCCACACATTCACATAGAGGCCACAGTACCAAATATGTCCTCTATAGTCTGACTGGAACAAGTGCAATTTGTCGATTTCATTTTATGGCATTATTGCATAAAATGTAGTCTTTCTATTTGAGACAAAAATTCAAAATCGTCTGATTTCACTGTGTAATGTAGTGTTTTTTCGAAATCAAGTTCACTGACATGATTCATTTCAACAGAACACAACACACATATCTATTAAGAATGCCTGAACAGAAAGTTTAATTATGTACCTGTCCACTCCCCGTTCTGACGTACCTGTCCATCCCCACTCTGACGTTCTCCCTTCACCCCGTCCTTGCACTGCCCTTCCTCATCGTCTTCCTCGTACTCTGTGCCCTCCTCTGTCTCATCTTCACCCGTCTCATCCTACAGCAGCACTGCACTGTACACTCACAGTACACTCACAGTACACTCACTGTACACTCACTGCAGACTCAATGTACACTCACTGCAGACTCAATATACACTCACAGTACACTCACTGCACACTCAATGTACACTCACTACAGACTCAATGTACACTCAATGTACACTCAATGTACACTCACTACAGATTCAATGTACTCAATGTACACCAGAGATGGAGTAATCGTACTCGTGTACATGTACTCGTACTCGAGTACGAGTACTTTTTGAGTACTCGTACTCGAGTATGAAGGAAAGTAATCGTACTCGTACTCGAGTACATTACCAAAGTAATCGTACTCACGATTACTTCTCACAATTACATTTTTTTCATATGAACAGTTGCAAGCAAATATATTAGACAGATAAAAATGGCAATATTAGAAGTAATCTAATAAATGTAGTAATAATCAAGGTATTCATTTTCTATTACTATTGAGCATTTCAGTTAAATAAATATTCAGTCAGATTTCTCTAATTAATACCTTCTTTTCCCAGAGAAGCAACATCTCACCCTCCTGCTTAGTACAAAGTACAAGTTATATTGTGACAGTCCCTGGGAAGCACTGCAGGAGATAAGCATCCCCTAACATCTTGCTTTGTAATTTTAGAAGCCAGGCCTCAGCCCCACCTGTACTGTTTGCTCTGTCAGTATGGTGTGAATGACTGGTCATATTTCCAACATCCAGAATCCTGACTGGGTCTGGGCGGTTAGCTGCTAAATCCCTGTCTATTATGTTTAATTAAGTGCAAACTGTAAACTTGTCTAAATCCACAACCATTCTGTGTTTGTCCCATCCAGACATGGGGTCAAATACATTGAAATGTATTTAAATACAAATATTCTTCAGGGATTACAAATACTTTTTTTAATATAAATGTATTTAAATATGAATACATTGAAAAGGATTTCAAATACTTGTTCATATATTTTTTAAATACTTTTCATTTTGTATTACTATGTAGGTAAAAGAAAAGCAACACATATATTGAGACATCTAGTTTATAGGCATAATTAGTGTTTTGCACATATGATGACAGGCAGACCAGTGCTAGGGAGTATTGTTATTGCTAACTGCATCACAGTGACAACTGACTGAAAAAGGCCAAAATATATTGTTTGTATGTTAAGCCAGGAGGTCCATAATAATATAACGCTTATGTTGCCCTCAGAAGAGACACTGCTAATCATTGCTAGGATGTTGTGAGGAAGGCTCAACTTCAAAGTCAGCCAGGAAACCAGAATAACCTGGTGCCAAATTGAACCCTGACTAAAGAACAAAAGGGGATATTGACCTATGGTCACTGTTAGGTCCATCCTCTGGCTCTGAGCACACACAAGTTGTGGTCACTGCAGGGCCAGGGGGAAGCCTGCTGTTAAGTGTCTTCATCAGTAATTAGCACTGTTGGGTGAAGTTGCAGTGCATTAAGGTAATCAGTTTGGCAGGCATTACATGTGACAGTGAAAAAGAAATGTTGATACTGACAATGTATTTCAAAAAAATATTTGAACAAGTCAAATACTTTAGGAAAGTATTTAAATACAAATACTTTTAATTCCTAAACATCAAATACAAATATTTTAAAAAGTATTTAAATACTTTCAAATACAAATGTATTTGACCCCATGTCTGGACCCATCTGATATACTACTCTTTTGAATATGCCCCCCTGGTTTTGAAGTGTTGTTGTTGTAATGTATTTGATCATATGTATTTGAAAATTTTAAATGCCTCCTATTTGTATTTGATTCAGAAACCATAAATTAAATTATTAATCCAGCATTAAATGATTCATCCAATACCTGAGAAAGTCGTCTAATTATTAAAAACAATAACACCTGGATAGTGGATAGCAGTAATCAGAACATTAGTGACACAACAACAGAACAAGAATGACACCTAGGGATTCCATCAAAGTCGCCTTTATGTTAGAAACAGGATATTCATTAAAGTAATCATGAAAGTAATCATGCTTATATTCTAAAGTAATTGTACTCGTACTCGAGTACATTTGTTTTCTGAGTACTCGTACTCGTACTCATGCATGTTCAAAGTAATCGTACTCGTACTCGAGTACATTTGTATTGTACTCACTCCATCTCTGATGTACACTCACTGCAGACATGGAGTCAAATACACTGAAACTATTTAAATAAAGCAAAATTATTTAAATATAAATACTTTAGAAAGTATTTCAAATACTTCATTTTCAGGATATATTATTTTATAGGTAAAAGAAAAGCCAATCATATATTGAGACATCTAGTTTATAGATATAATTACTGATTTGCTCATATGACAACAGGCAGACCAGTGCTAGGGAGTATTGTTATTGCTAACTATGTACATCACAGTTGCACCTCAGAAACCTCTATCCACAGAGGTAAAGGCCATAATCTGTTGTTTGTTAAGTTAAGCCAGGAGTACCAATAACATGCCTATGTTGCCCACAGAAGAGACAATGCTAATGACCATAGATCTTGGGAGAAAGTGTGACAACTCAACTTGAAACAGAGCCTGACTAAAGAACAAAGGGGATATTGTCCTATGGTCACTGACAGGTGCTAATTCGTATTCTGGCTCTGCACAAACAATAGTTGTGGTCACTGCCAGGGCCTTTGGGGATAGCTGCCATCAAACGTTTTTCTTCATTAATTAGCACTACTGTGGAAATATGCATTAAAGTTGCAATCAATGGAAGGTTGAAAACAATTGGTTTGATGAAAGGTGATTTGCTGTGAAGGCAATCAGTTTAGCTTGCATTACATGTGATCGTGAAACAGAAATGTTGACACTGACAATGTATTTTAAACAGTATTTGGAAGCATTTGAAAATGATAAATACTTTAGGAAACTATTTAAATACAAATGTCAAATACAATTACAAATACTTTGAAAAAATATTTAAATACTTTCCAATAAAAATGTATTTGACCCCATGTCTACCTTATTGTACACATATAATTGTACATACCTAACTGTACACATCTCACTGCAAACACACCTCACTGTGCATACTTTACTGTACATACTTCACTGTACGTACCTCACTGTACACACACCTCACTGTACACACTTCACTGTACATAACTCACTGTACAGTGTACACACACCTCACTGTACATAGTACATACTTCACTGTACACACACCTCACTGTACACACTTCAACGCACACATCTCACTGTACATACCTCACTGCATACATCTCACTGCACACACACCTCACTGTACACACTTCACTGTACACATCTCACTGTACATACCTCACTGCATACATCTCACTGCACACACACCTCACTGTAAATACTTCACTGTACACACCTCACTGTAAATACTTCACTGTACACATCTCACTGTACATATTTCATTGTACATACCTCACTGTACATAGTACATACCTCACTGTACACTAGTGCTGGTTCGATATTCGATATATCGAAGTATTGCAATACTTGCGAAAGTTCAATACCGATATTTAGTGGTATCACGATATATTTCAATATTTTTGGTATCGAACGCCCACTGTTCGATACCTTCGATACATACAATACCTTCGATATCGAGTCCATTCTATGACGACGTCAATGCGGAGGCGCAACATCATTGTCGATGACGTCGTTGTTTATGGAAGGTAACACTATAGCGCTTCGCTTCAGATGTGAATTGTTTTCTAAAACTTTAGTATAGAGTTAGTGTGTATAATAACTGTTTTCTGTGCTTGATCTTAGCCTAGGTCAGCCTTCGCTTTGCCTCGGTTATCCAAACCAAGGTTCGTGACTCTCGTTTGATGGCACCACTATGGCATTTGTCTCAGAGCTCTGATCTGCCTCCCTACTTTACCTATGGCTACGCATTAAAAAACACATAGTATTTTTATAAAGTTGTTTATCACACACACTAGTTTAATAATAATATTAATATAAAAACTTATACGATTGCGATGCGCAAGCTTTGTTTATCCGGGTTCTGTTTGGTGGCGCCACTCTTTGTTGAAAAACTGCCAAATTGGCGGTGAATGTTGTGACATGTTGTCATTTGTCTTGGTTGAGAGAGTTGTATACGGCAAATGACAACATGTCACAACATTCACCGCCAATTTGGCAGTTTTTCAACAAAGAGTGTCTGCTATGCCAGAAGCACCCCAAAGATGGGGGAGTACATCAAATTTGCCGAATCATGTCACTGTCTATCATTCAAGAAACTATCAAAACGTGATGATCAACTTTCATCGAAGGACACATCGTCGTTGTCGTGGACAACGTCGCAATTACTCGAGAACATGTTCTATCGAAATATTCAACAATGAGCACGCAGTGAACATCTAGTTACAGTCAAAGCGAATCGCCATCGGTTGCCGAATCTACTACAGTGGCCACAGCGTCAAGAAGTGACGTATACGATGTGACTGATAGACGATACACTTACTGCATCTACTGTCACTGACACTGGCCAAACAGGTTCACCACTGGCAGAGGCAGAGGAAGAAACCGACCTGTTCTTGAAAACAGTTGCAAAAACATTATGGGGCTTGTTATGTGTACTAGATAACATGTTAATTTAAGTTTGATATTCACAAATATTTGGTGTGAACTGGGAAGTACAATTGTAATTTTAATTAATATTTTTTCTATTATTAAATAGTGCTATTTTATTGTAATCGTCTATACAATTTTGATGTTAAATCACAATTATCTTTACAATAAAATAAATAAATAAAACAGTTATAACAGTGAGTGTTCAGCTGTGCTGGCAGCCTGGCACTATTATAAGTGATAGATGTGTTTAACAATAACATATTATTTGTATGATATGATTTAGCTGTACTTGTTGATGGTAATGTTAGGCGACACATTGACTTGAAATTAAGCTGCTATATAGTGTATTTGCAAACAGCTTAATTAATTAATTTATTGGTCACTAGGTATCTTATGGCAGTTGTCTTTATTGTTTTAATATTATATTACAATAACTTTTTAGTTAAACAGCAGTAATCATATATATTGAAATAGTTACAACTGTTGTTTGTGTACTTAAATAAAATGAAAATTGTATATTAATCATTGTTTGCATGACTATAAAAATTATCACATAGCCCCAGTATTTCCCTACATTGTATTTCCCTAAATTGTGCGTTTCAGTCACATTAGTCTAAGTGGATAGTGTGTTTCTATGGAGATCTCTACTGTACTGAATTAGACTTACAACGTAAATTTCGAATATCGAATAAAAATCTGGTATCAATTGACATCAAAGAATTCTGGTATCGAACCAGCACTACTTCTGTTGCATACTGTTCTTCTGGAAACTGTGTTCTATATGAATATTAGACTTACAACGTAAGTATCGAACAAAATTCAGTTATCAATCGGTATCGAACAAAACCTCGTATCAAACCAGCACTACTGTACACACACATCACTGTACATACATCACTGTACACACCTCACTGTACACACCTCACTGTACACACCTCACTGTACACATCTCACTGTACACACCTCACTGTACACATCTCACTGTACATACACCACTGTACACATCTCACTGTAAATACCTCACTGTACATACACCACTGTATATACCTCACAGCACAGCTTACACAATGGAAGTGTTAAAGGATTCAAATAATTCACATCCAGCCATATAAAAGTGCATTTCCTAAGGAATTTATTACATCACAGTTCACCAGGAAATGAATAGACTGTCTTACACACACAACACTGAATGAACAAAATGCTGAATACTTGCCTCGTTGTCTTCGGTGGCACTGTCATCATCAGACCCTGCAGAAGAACACAATCTCACTGACAGGTTTCATGTACAATAATCAAATTTCAATACAACAAACAATTACAAAACCATAGCTTTATGTTACGTTATACAGCACAAGTCCAAGCCAACTTTTTACTCTAACAGAATGGCAGGAAAAGGATGCGATCAGGTAATACAACTAATACAATTTATTTGTATAGCGCCCGAATCAATAGCATTGTCTCAGACATTCTACATGCGTGTACATACATGATATATAAATATTAGTTTAGATTGGATGATATATTTTTTCAATAATTTATTTTCAATATAGGCCTATAATTATATCCATAGTGAAATAAAATAAAACATTCGCTGCAACACTTATTATTCCCTATTGTGCAAAAAATAAGTCTGATAAAAATTTAAAATAAACTGAACTAAATACTATACTTTGCCAAATATGTTCTGCAGTGTTTTAATTACACTCTAAGTCAAAGTGAAACTGCAACATTTTGTTTATTATCGTAATATTTTTCAAGCAAACAATTAATTTAATATTTTCCCGCTGTCTCAAGCTTTTGTTGCTGCACCAAATATGTTCATAATATGCTCAGTGGTTAGTATTTAAATAAATTATACAATAAATTCAGTATTACATGAAACACATCAGAAGCATTTCATAATGGTCAAATTAAAGTATCATTACAAATACACAAAGGCAAACAGACAGATTTGTTTTTGACCACACATCTATATATTGATATATTTAATATTACAATAATTATAATTGTCAAGCTTTGCTATTCAAAGCGTTATAACTCATAATTATCTACTCGGTGGAGCCACTTGTATACGATGGCCAAGCTGATTTTATTCTGTAATTTATTACCGTTCACTAATAGTTTACAACTTTTCTTAGTTTTTGAAAATGGATTATCCAAACCTGTAGTGGCTTCAATGGCAGAAGGCGGTATTTCAACCAGTGATTTGCCGTCGTGTTTTTGGGTGGATTATTTGATAGTTTTGGCGAAGAAACTATATCAGATGAGTATATTCGAAATTACGACAATGTTGGCGAACTTAACAACAAAACTGACTGCTACAGTGGGAATGTGGGATTATTTTTGATCAATACTCGTAAGCCAGTGATGATAAAACTTACAAAATAAAATGGGAGCTAGAGCAGTGTACCGTGTTGTCATGGTAATAATATTATGAGCTGTACTATATTACAGTACATTTTACTTGCTGATTTTATCGTACTTTCCAAAAATAAATATCATCACTATTCATAAAATACATATTTGGTTCTCAAATCTTGATTTGAAATGAGGCCGTCAACTTTGCTGCACATCACTGGGAATGCCGTACTCAATGGTCATAGCAGGTCAGGGGTGTAGGACTGAAATGGTTAAATGAAGGCCTGTCATTTTATTGATACTGACAGATTGGTTTGAGGAAATGATCAGGAACTGGCTGCAACTCATCTGCACTAGCTTCAGGATTAAATGAGTTCGAAAGGAGAACAAATTTAGCGTGTTTTAATTTGTTAGAAATATACCTGTCATTATTGATTAATTAACTGCCTCACAAATTGCATTTCATAGATTTCAATAATTCTGTTGATATATTATCCAACAAGTAAACAACTGAACTTTGAACTTGGATTGCTAGATAATCTTTGTAAGGTTTGTTTCTCAGTGTTACATATTTAAGATGCATGGGTAAGACTTAGTCATAAAAATTATTGGCTATGATGTTTTGTATAATACCGTAGAATCCTGGAATTGGCCTGAACTTGATTTTGTTTTAATGATTTATCTAATTACACACATTTGTTTTATATCATGTTTACATTAAAGCCCCTCAGTCATGAAATCATTCATTGAATAAGAAATTACTTTGTGTATTTCATATTTGTATTATTAAATTCTTGATTAATTCATCATATGGATAGTCAGTCTAGTACCAGGTATATAACAATTCTATCATCATTTTAGAATAATGACTACTATAATTCAACAAATACATTCTAAAATACATACCATCATTGCTGGTACAGCTTTTTTCTCCTCCACTCAACTACAAATGTATCAAAAGTCATCATTCACAACAGGGTTACTCGATGGCAAAGCAATAAAAATCCAGAAATCTGTCCACAAGACTCTCTGAATGAGCCGAGATTTCACCCATGTGTGCTCTCATCTAAACAGTAGCTGCATGAACAGTTCCAATGCCAAATTCCAACTATTTATTAAACTAAATATAATATCTGTTTGCTACATGCTATGCATGGCTGGGAACAATTCAAAAAGAATTTGAATTGATCAATTCAATTGCGGAATCAGAGCAGGAATGGAATGATTGTGTGAATAAAATGTTATTAAAAGTTCTGTGTTGCAATCAATTATGTTTCAGACCTTGAAGCAAACTTCAACAATTATGATTACAAAATAAATTAGCAATTCCATCATGTATATAAAAAAAAAATCCCAGAACTTACTATAGTGATCCTGTCAAACTAATGTAGACATTATGTTAGTTTTATCCTAGTAAACAATTTATAATTGCTTTTGTAAACAACAACATTGTGACTGCATGAAGACAAAAATCATGCTAATTTACAAAATGGCTACCGTTTACCGATCATACAGTGGAACCCCTCATTTAAGACCGCCCCCCCCCCCAATCAGAGTGGGGCGGTCTTAAAAGAGGGGTGGTCCCTCGTGAGGGGTTTACAACATTCAACAATAGGGGGCGCTTACAACCACTAAGTAGTAAAATACACAAAATAAAAAGTAGAAAAAAAAACATTAGAACATTATTTATTCTGTTTATTTTATGTGTGACACGTAGGTATAAGTTTAATTTTGAATCGTTTTTTTCTAAATAATATCTGATAAAGAGTATCCTTATTTTGAATAGGCTTTGGCAAGGGTTTTTCACTCAAATTAACCATAATATGGTTAATTGGAGTGAAAAATCCTATTATTGCTGTGTGACTTACACATAGAAGTATTAACCTTTGTGGAATACAATTTATATGTTTAAAACGTAATTATGTTGTCTCTTTATATGCCAAATTTTGTTCTTGTTCCTCAAATATAACGCATTCAGTAGCATTTCAAAATGACCCACTACTCAAAAATTCTAAGCGTAAAATAGGCTTTCTTCTCAAACGTCGTGCCGTGTCAATTTCTGACCAATTCAAACAGAATAAAGCTTATTTTGAAGACAAATTATTGCTCTATCGAGTGGTAGTACACACTACGCTGAACTAATAAGAAATCATCCGCTAAAACGCAAGTAAACATGACCACTTATGTCACGGTCGTATTTCATGAGCAACGTCGCCGTTCCGCATCAGATCGTGTACTGTGTGGTACTATTCGATCAGGCGTGAAATTTGCTATCCAGTACATGTAATTTTATGAATATAACATTTTATTTGTGAGGGGGCATGCCTTTGAAAGCTGATGTTACTTTTTCCCCGAGTGGCAATACTTCGGCAGATCGCCGCACGCGTTATTAGGTAAGACGCTAATGTTGTATTCCATGCGTATATCAGCTATTTCTAAATATCAAGGCAAATAACGGTTAGTAATTGTCGCATGTGTAACGCATTGCATTTTATAGATCATTTATTGTAAATAATTTGTGTATTTGCTTGTTGCTAAATCGAACAGTTTGCCCTTGCAACGAAATAGGCTGACCTAGATGTCAGCATCGCGATGAGCGCTCGGACTAGTCGATCTTTGTTGTGAGGGGTGTCAAGGTAGCCGTCGGGCTTGGCTTAGCTTGCCTTGCCATTTACGCTAGTTAACGATCTTTATGAACTTATTTTCACTGCGTGGTGTTTTTATTCGTATCATAGACGTACTTATTACAACTGTATTACCCACACAACAGTAAATATTACGAAATTCGGCAAAATGCGCTGCTATTTTAGCTAGAGCATCGACAATCGTTCGCCGCTGCAATGTCTGCGCCGTTGCGATAAAGCTAACTTTCTACGCGCAACACATGGATTATTACATTTACGATTCCAATATACAATGATTTTATTAAAGCAAAGACATTAAAGAATAATTTTTGGTGGTGAATTGTATAGCCAGGATCGACGTAATTCCGTGACATATTAGTTTTAACATAGATTACTTATTATGTTGTAATGCTGAACGGTGAAGTTATTTATCGAAAGACAATCGCGATGGAAATGCTTATGTTTACATGCGTTTTCGCAGGCTTTTTGTTATTAATTCATCGTAGTGTGTATCCCCAATCGGTAGAGCAATTATTTATCTTCAAAATAAACGTTATTCTGGTTGTATTGGTCAAACATTGATACCGCGCGACGTTTGGTATCGAAGCCTGTTTACGCTTCAATTTTCAACCTGATGGTATGCGCTGTGAGGTGCTCGCGTAATAACATAGCCCCAGGCAGTTATTTTTGTTGATTTGTAGGTTGTTTTGAAATGCTACTGAATACATAATAATGGAGTAATCAGAACAAGATTTGGCATGTAAAGAGATAACCCAATGAGATTTTTAGTCATAT
This sequence comes from Ridgeia piscesae, assembly GCA_025642075.2. Taxonomy (NCBI): domain Eukaryota; kingdom Metazoa; phylum Annelida; class Polychaeta; order Sabellida; family Siboglinidae; genus Ridgeia; species Ridgeia piscesae. The sequence goes on along the minus strand of JAODUO010001144.1, from coordinate 27,014 downwards.
AAATTTATTCCAGAGAAGTTAATACTTGTATGTGTAAGCGATGCAGAAATATGGTTAATTTGAGTGAATAATCCTTGCCCAAGCCTATTTTATATACAGTTCTTGATATACTTATTAGACTGATAGATAACGAAGGTGGCATCTACCCCAGTACATGAGTAAACCATGCTTTATTAATCATTGTTATCATATGTGTGGAAAAAATATTACTTGTATTTATTAACAGTCCTCTTAACTGTGAAGTTATGAGATTTTTCCCTGAGGTAAGGTAATCGGGGAAAATAAATAAAAAGGCATATAAAATAATTTTTAAATGACATACCGGAATGAAACTTGTTTAAATGTCCAAATGTCAAGTTTTTCTTCCACACGTTTATATTTGTATTGCTTTCAATTAGGTTTTTCTATTTTGTGCTTGTCAAGTGCTAATTTGCCAAAACAACACATTTCTACATTTTTAAGACGAAATATCTCTGAAAGTATCATTCATGTCTTTGTAAAAATTTGTGTACTTGTAGTATATGTTGTTGTCCATGGAAACAGTTAATATTATATTACTTGAGCTATTAGTTTAAAAGTTGTGTTAAGTCAAAAATGGCATTTTATAATAATATTCCTTGCCCATGCCTATTTTGAATTGTTTTTTTAATTATATCTGATAAAAAGTATTCTCAATTAATTTATTAAAAATTCGGCCTGAGGGGCTAAAAAGTGCTGCCACCTAACGGCGTCTGAGTAATCGCACCGCGGTCGCCATTTTGTTGTTCTTTCCAGCGCCGCAAAACAATCTTTTACTTTCTGATCTAATCATGAAAACGACCTCTTACAGCTGCGAAACTTCCTCTCTAATAACTCATATTACATATACATATGCTAGGTCATAAAATTAAATCATTTAAATTGCTGTGAAGAATAACATTCAAATCTAAATCGTGCTAAACTAAAGTCGACATCGCCTGCGGCTGTTAGTGTTACGCGCAGGCCGGAGAAAACCGTGGCGTTACGTCGATATTTTATTGCGGTGTCACTAAATCTGGATTCCGGTTTTATCCTAAGCTAGCCTAAAACTTAGCCCAAGTTTCTAAACTTTAATCATACACAAGTTTCTAAACTTTAGTCATACACAATATGGATATTAATCACAGAGTTACGAGTAGCCACCGACGGTGACCATGTCCGCCATGATGTCTTGCCGCCGAGTTCTTGCGTGAGTTTGTTTGTGAATTTTATTTGCTTCAATAATATAAGTGATTTAATTTTATAACATAGTGTGTGTTTATAAATATATAAGATATGTGAGGAAAGTCTAGCGGCTGTTAGATGTCATTTTCATAATTCGGTCAGAAAGTAAAAGATCGCCAAAATGAATGGTCGTCATCAGGCGATTTATTGTTTTTATGGCATTATGCGTGTCCGTGCGCGTTAGTCATGCGTTTAATGAGAGTTCATTGCAATATTTAGGTTAACAAATGTGCTGGCCACCTATCAGATGGTCGTTCGTCAGGGGTAAAATTCAAATTACCATGGTCGTTGATCGCGTCTGCCGGGTGGTCATTTATATAGCGCAGACATTCCGTCAATGAAAAAACGGTCATAAAAAGCGGGTGGTCGTAAATGAGGGGTTCCACTGTATTGCCAAATGGAAGTTTCTTTTCCTATGTAAAATCAACATACAAAAATCGAACGATAGCACACTCCTTTCATAAACAGGTGCTCCTTATCAGACGTAATGTGACCATACTAATAAATAAACCAAACGAGGTACAGACGGTGATCCAGTCAACAAGATGGCTGTCTATCTGTGAAATGAAGATGACGCCGACGAGTCATCTTCTTCATATCACAACAATGAAAAGTTGCACAGACAACATTATTCACGTTGCAAACATTGATATCCGACTCGAAATCATTGTGAAATGATCTACGTAAAATCCGCCAAATGCTGCACTATATCGGATGTCAACTAGACGAACACATCACAACATTCTTCCAAATATACTCACTTAATTCCCAAATGATTTGTTTCACAAGATGGCGACAGCATATGATACAGTGACTTACATAGTGCTTAGATCAGCAGTTTGAGGTGTCTGGTTAATGTAAAAGAAGGATCTGATCTGTAAATGAAAGGACCACGAACATCTACTGGACGGTTTGGGACGGTCTGCACGTACGAGGGGTTTGTCGGTTCTGGACAGCGCAGTAAAGAGTTAATGTTGTAATTTGTTACACACAATGTTAAACGTTGTAAACACAAGGAAAACGGATGTCAGCTAATCATAAATGCTTTATTTTTTTTCCTTTAACATACACAGCATCTCCATGTGCATCAAATTATGGTAACATATCTTGTAAATGATATGTTCTTATATTTGGGCAATGGTTGTTCGCAAGTGTTTCAGCCCCGATTTAAACTGTAACCAAAAGATGGTTTAAAGCTTAATATACAGCTGATTTTCTATCACAAATGTCTATGTTGATTATGGGTTGTGGAACAGCCCACCTCCCTTTTAACTTTTGACACAGACCATTTCCTTTTAACCTTTGACACAGACCACCTCCTTTAACCAGTTTGACACAGACCTTGTATGCCTTGACACTACGGTTTTGTATCGATTGGACACCTTGGCCAGTAGATTTGAAAGATTATGGACCTACCCCAAATTGAATTTTGAAGGAATTTAACGATAAACATGGTAGTTAATTAGGTCATTGATGAAGTGTTAACATGAGTACAGTTACTTATAAAATAAGCATAATCAATTATGACTACATTACAATTATTATGAAAAGTGAAACTTCACCATGGTAGACATCGTCATGCTCATACTAAGTCATAGTCATAGTATCATATTCCACAATCTCGGCCTCAGGAGTCAGGCACTAACGTACTATTAGTTCTTAGGTTTATATGCTCCACACAGCTACAAAATACCACATGCACATACTTGTCTTTCGCTAATATTTATGGCATATACTAATAACATAACAGAGTACAAGTCTTTTCCGAGAAAATCAATTTCGCCGGGTCCAGACCAAACGAACTTCCCCTTCCTATCTCCAGATTCATGGAATTAGAAGCGGTTCCGTTTCAGTCTTTCAGATGCTAACTAAGCTCAGCATTTAATGCTAGGCGTAACCGTGTGTATTTACAACAATTTTAATGACAACCAGAAAATTAACTCACTTTCTGTTCACGTTTTGAGACGACAACATCTTCGTCTTCGCTGCATTCCGAATCGGAATTGGCGATTTTTGGCCTCCTTCGTCTTCTGTCAGCCATGATCACCGCGTGCTGTCGTGAATTCTCGTAAGGTCTCGTTTCCAGCCGAGGAATGCGATTCGTACCATATCACTTCTATTTAAAGCGCTTTATTTGCAAATATTGTAAACGACACCCAGTGATTAAAAATTATAACTATGTACGTAGCTGTTCAAGGCATATCAAGCACACAGTCTTACTCGTACTTGTAACACATATTTTTATAGCAATGTAGCCAACTCACGTCTTTATATTGCACCACAACACATCTAGTCCCTTAGATAACTGCCTATAGCTTGATTATAATAACATAGTATTACATCTCCTTTCGCAGGAAGCAAAACAATTAAATATCATGCATATAATATTAACCTGGATTAATAAATACTATGCCTTCTTATGTATAAGGATTACTAGTATACAAACAGTGCCCATAGGCAAAAAACGTTACTGAACTAATGTTTGAATAGCATATATAATTGTATAATGTTAAAATGCATTCCACTAATCTAGAGTTGTAGAAGCAGTGACATATATATATATATATATATATATATATATATATATATATATATATATATATATATATATATATATATATATATAATATATATAATAAATAATTATATGTATATATAATAAATAATTATACTTTATATATATATATATATATATATATATATATATATATTATAATTACATATAGTATATATATATATATATATATATATATATTATAATTACATATAGTATATATATATATATATATATATTATATATAATATATAAATATGATATATATATAATTTATATATATATATATATATAATTTATATATATAGTATAATTATTTATTATATATATTATATAATATAATATACATATACACACATATATATTTATAAATATATATATATATATATATATACATAATTTACAGTTTTATATAATATATATATATATCTTTCAAACACTCGCTTAAAATGAAATGAATACCGACATGACAACCAAGTATATATATATATATATATATATATATATATATATATATATATATATAAAGTATAATTATTTATTATGTATATATATTATATAATATACATATATTTATAAATATAATATAATTTATATATATATTATATATAATTTAGTTTATATACATGTATATATATATATATATATATAATTCAAACCGAAACAAACCAATATATATATATATATATATATATATATATATAAATTACAAAATTGCCTTTTGCCGACGACATAGACGGCCTGGCAGAGAAGAGAAGAGAAGCTAGCTGACTTGGTGGAGCGCCTTAACAAAACTTCTGTAGCCTTCGGCATGCAGACCAATGCAGAGAAGATCACACTGATGACCAACAACACCAATGGCATTAGCACTGACATCAGGGTAAGCGGCGAGAAACTAGATTGCATCGACAGCTTCAAATACCTGGGAGCAATAATCGCAAATGAAGGATCCAATCTGAAATTCTCGCCAGGATCGCCCAGACCACAGCAGCACTCGCAAAACTCAAGACCATCTGGAATGACATGTCATGTCCATATTCTGTGAGTCTTGGACACTAACAGCAGACACAGAGAGAAGGATTACAGGCCATGGATGAGATGCCTCTCAAACGTAGAGGTGCGAAACAGAACTCGGCAAACCATTTGGCCCCACGAATACCTCTTGACCACAGCAAAGCGACGCAAACTGAAATGGTACGGGGCACAGTACACGGTAATGGGCACAGTACACGGAAGGTGAGGCAGACAGAAAAAGAGATGGGAGGACAACGTCCCGGTATGAACTGGCTTGACACTGGGCGTCGCCATGAGGAAGGCTGAGAGGCGAGAGGAATGGAGGGAGCTGGTTGCCAGGTCATCTGTGGCGCCCCAACGGTCCACCGGACTATGGGATAGGTGAAAGTTGACATGGGCTGGTCATGAAGAAACAATGGGAGACTAAAAACAAGAGCAGATGCCCAGAAAGAAAGCTTAGAAAGTGGAGTGGAAAGCAGGCGATCGAGTAAGATCGAAATTGGGAATTATAAGTTTCATTAATTAATTACTGTTTATCACTATTTTTGCTAAATTATGTCTGACCGTAGTGCGCTCACTGTGACGTACCGACCAATATTGACAACAGAAATATTATTATAGAATACTGTGGGTTATAGAATGTATTCAAACTCCTCGTGTACGCGATAATACAGGTCCCCCTCGTTCCTCATGGTCGGCGCGCTACATCTTACAAAGAGGTAGTCGCGCGACGATAACACTACATCTCCCGTTAAAGTCCGATTTTTAGTTACAGCTGGCAGACTACCATCTGTCACGATCACGTTCCAGGGATTATTCTGCCCTTGTATGAAAAATGTCCCTGACTAAACTACAACAGTTTAGAAAGTCCCCAAATCACAGATCCAATTTCTCTGGAGGCGCCGACAACCGTCCGGATCTAGTTATGGTAGTCACAGGTTGCGCAACTGGAGAGCGCATCACAGTTGGTGACATCTGTTTCGGCTGTTCCTCTGGCGACAGCGAACGGCGGTGTTGGCAGCTCGTTCTCGGACTGACGGTGACACTAGTGTGCTCACTCGGCGTAGGCACAAGATGTCGTCGATTTCTGCAAAGACAACTTGTTGGCGTCAGCAGTAAGTTTGAGCGAGGTGAACCAGTCTGCCGGATCATACATATTGTCACTAGTCTTGGCGTCTTGTCCCCACACGATATCACCTGGCGATAGAATACCCAGTGGTCGTGCGCGATGGTAGTGGTCATACGTTTTCAGCTGTTTTCGCTTGATATTCTCTTTTCAACCCAACGGGGTTCGAGTGTTGATGGCACCACAGGAATCTTAGTACGCAACTGCCTTCACATTAGCAGAAGGTTGCTGGTAATGTGCGTGAATCCTTGGTCTTATGCGAATTTCACGAACTCCTGAGCTGCGTATTGTGGGCCATTGTCCGAAACAACTGTCTCCGGGATGCCATGCCTCGCGAAGGTCGACTTCAAATGGTTAATGACATCTGAAGAAGCGACAATGTCCAGTTTGGCGATTTACACGAAGTTGGAGTAGTAGTCCACAACGAGTAGGTAAGTATGCCCTTTGTAGACGAACATGTCAGTGGCAACGGTCGTAACCTTGACTCTGAAGGGATCATAGGCTCTGCATGAATGTGCTGCTCTCTAGCACATGCTGTGCAGTTCGTCACAAGCTCTTCTAGCTGCTTACTCAGCCCTGGCCACCAAACCGATTATTTGGCTCGCAACCGAATGAATGAATTATGTTTTTTATTCGACCAGTATTTCAACCAAATGCATACACTACATCCATTTGAAACAACTCAGAATCAGTACAAATATAACAATCACAAAAACATGGTAATAGTATATAATAATTAGTAATACAACATACGGTCAGGAGACTCCTCTAAGACCATGCTAGTCGCTATCGAGGAGCCACCTTTCAAGAAATTTCATGTACAAAATCATTCCATTTTCTAAAACAAATTCTCCCAGAGAGAGAAAAAAAACCCACCTTCAAGTCAAGATCCATGTGCGCAGCTGACGTGGCTATTGTACCTTAAGGCACTATTTTAAGTATATAAGTATAAGTAAATATAGATATAAGTAAGTATCGATATAAATAAGTATATATACAGCATAAAGTTGGTAGGTGGTTTTTGATTCTTAATGTTGCATACATACATAACAGTAGTACATGCTACTTGATAACTTTGTAAAACATACAGTTTAACATACTTGGCAAATCCATGTGTACTATGTGAGATAAGTTTTTCTTTAACTATTTCAGGTAGGTTGTTTAATAAAAGTGGCAAAGAATGCCGGAGACATTTTTGTGCAAAGGCATGTTTAACTTTATAAGTGTATATTTAATATTTTGTCTATGTACTTCATGTTTAAACATAATCCTCCAATTTTGTAAATAGAATGGTAAATCATGGTGTAGATATTTATAGTAAAATTTTAATTGTTGTAATTTAAGGATGTCATCTACTTTTAATAAGCTGAGTTTTTTGTACAGTGGTTCAGAATGGGAAATGTAGTTACAAAAAATAATAATTCTCAGGGCTTTTTTCTGTAGTTCTATTATTCTGCTTGATTCAAAGCCCCATGCCATGATGCAGTAATTTATGTGTGGCACTATTAAAGAATTATATAATATTTTTGTAATATCCAGAGGTAACATATGTTTCAATTTGTTTAAAATTCCAACTTATTTAGAACACGCATTTGATATTTTTTCAGTATGCTTTTTCAAGTTTAAATTTGTATCAATAATTAAACCCCAAAAATTAAAATCGGTAACTTGTTCAATATCTATATTGTCTATCTTCAGGTTGAGTATTTGTATATTTTTCTTTTGAAATATCATGTATTTAGATTTTACTACATTTAGTGATAATTTATTGATTTTGAGCCACTCATTTATCTTAAGAAGTTTTTGGTCATGTATGTTATCATTGAACGTGTTTAGTGTACTTGATAGAGTTGAATCGTCGGCGTAAATGAGAAAGTTAAACAATTTAGTTGCTTGAGCAAAATCATTGATAAATATGATAAATAAAAGTGGTCGTAAGATTGAACCTTGTGGTACGCCTGTTGCTATTAATGACGTATTTGATTTGACATTGTCAATTTCCGTGTATTGTTTACGATTTTCTAGGTAGCTGCTGAATAATTTTAGATTTATTTCGTGTACACCATAATATTTCAATTTATCAATTCAAATTGTATGATCAATGGTATCAAAAGCTTTGGAAATATCTAAATAAATGTTAATTGGCATTTCATCCTTGTCAAGTTGGGTTATTATTCTATCTATTAGTTCAAGGGCCGCACATTCTGTTGAATGTTTCGGTCGAAAACCATACTCCATTGTACGTTTTTAAGTTCACCAATAATATGCCATATTCGGAAGATTCAGGGTTAGTGATTTTTAGTTTTTTGTAAAGTTTATCTCTGTATCTTATTGAGATTAACAGGCCTTGAGTTATCCATGTCGACTTTTTACGCTTGTATTTGTTAAATTTCACTAATTTGCAATTCATATATTTGTTTTTAGCTTGGTTTATTTCATTTATGATAATATTATAATTATGGTTTGGATCAGTATTTGGTTTAGTGTCTAATAAATTGTATATATCAGAAGAGTGTATATCATTTTTTACCTTTAACATAGCCTCTTAATTTGTACATTAACTTGTATAAACCTTGTGGGATGATCCTCTTTAAGGATGGTGTCCACGAACATAAAATATGGCTGGTGATCAGAAAATGTCTTAATTAATATTCTTGCTGTATTTTGTAAAATGTGTTTTGTTAAATTACAAAAGAAATTGTCAATAAGTGTGCCAGTGCATGTCGTGAACCTTGTAGGAAGGGTAATTTATGTGAAGAGGCTGAATGAAGTTAACATATCAAAGAATGTACTACACTGTTCTTGCTCATTTATTTTTAGCAAGTTTATATTGTAGTCCCCTGCGAGGATAACACTGTTGTTTTGGTGACATGGCAAATTTGATATGACCGTTGACAATTCATTGATTAATTCGTTATAGTTTTCAGTTGAGGGCCTTGGAGGACGGTATATGTTTCCTATAGTGACTGATTGTGATACTCCTCCTCCAGTTATTTGTATTATTTGTCCCTCCCATTGTTCATACATATTTAAATTCATCTTTATTTCGTAATCAAAGCGTTTATCTATATATATATTAACAACCCACCTTTACTACTACAACCTTTTCCTTGTGAAATACAGTTATATTCAGTTAACTGAATTAATGATAAGTCATCATTTTCAGATAACCAACTCTCCTGAAGACATATTATGCTAAATACAAAGTTTAACGAAGATAAGTCATTTACAAATGCCTCAAGTTCACTAAACTTTGCATTTATAGACTGTATATTTGAGCTTAAAATACTGAATTATTTTCCATTTGTTTGGGCTAAAGAGCTAAATTTATCAAAATCATAATATGATGATCTGCGTATTATTGGCAACTATTTGAAATACCACCTGTAAATTGAAGAAACGTTTCGTCAGTTACCATTTGTCCGTAATTTAACTTTTACTAAAATCAGCATATTATCAATGTGCAATAACACTTTGTTAACAGTGTGTGCCTGACAGCAAAACAAAAGAAAAAACCCCAGCTAGGCCTAAAGTAAAAACCATCATGAGATCCACTACCACAACAAATATTAAACAAAAAATCACCATTATATGGTAACGCATATATAAGAATGATATATAAAACATAAATATTAAGAGAACAAATATAAAAAGTATAGCAAACTGGCTGGGCTTTCACTTGGTATAACATAATAATATACATAATGCGGAAAAAGAAATAAAAACAAATACAACAACCGAGGTGCCATAAAACCAGTTACCGACATTTAACCACGCCCTGGTGGCCTTCGTGTAACTTGTCTAACATCTCCAGCCTCATGCGACTAGGAATTACAAGTCTCACTCCTCTCAACAAACAAGTCCCCATTTGATAGTCAGTTAATTCAGGACTTGCCAGGACGGCTTCAGAGTTCCTGGCAGATAAGGAAAGGTCGGCCATCCCTCTAAGCACTTCGTCTTCCTGCTGGTTTGCTCTAATCTCCGCCAATCTGGTCTCCGTTGCTGGGATTTGTCCCATGACTAGATTTGCTTGCTCTGAAACTTCCTCCGCGAACTGCGATTCGTCTGCTGTCAGTGGTCATACTGAAGGAGAGCGGGACAGAGCTTCTGCTGTTAGTGGTCGTACTGAAGGAGAGCGGGACAGAGCATCTGCTGTCAGTGGCCGTACTGAAGGAGAGCGGGACAGAGCATCTGCTGTCAGTGGTCGTACTGAAGGAGAGCGGGACAGAGCATCTGCTGTCAGTGGTCGTACTGAAGGAGAACGGGACAGAGCATCTGCTGTCAGTGGTCGTACTGAAGGAGAGCGGGACAGAGCATCTGCTGTCAGTGGTCGTACTGAAGGAGAACGGGACAGAGCATCTGCTGTCAGTGGTCGTACTGAAGGAGAGCGGGACAGAGCATCTGCTGTCAGTGGTCGTACTGAAGGAGAACGGGACAGAGCATCTGCTGTCAGTGGTCGTACTGAAGGAGAACGGGACAGAGCATCTGCTGTCAGTGGTCGTACTGAAGGAGAACGGGACAGAGCATCTGCTGTCAGTGGTCGTACTGGGGGGGGGAAGGGGAAGGGGACGGGACAGAGCATCTGCTGTCAGTGGTCGTACTGAAGGGGAAGGGGACGGGACAGAGCATCTGCTGTCAGTGGTCGTACTGAAGGAGAACGGGACAGAGCATCTGCTGTCAGTGGCCGTACTGAAGGAGAACGGGACAGAGCATCTGCTGTCAGTGGCCGTACTGAAGGAGAACGGGACAGAGCATCTGCTGTCAGTGGCCGTACTGAAGGAGAACGGGACAGAGCATCTGCTGTCAGTGGTCGTACTGAAGGAGAACGGGACAGAGCATCTGCTGTCAGTGGTCGTACTGAAGGAGAGCGGGACAGAGCATCTGCTACAACCAGATTCTTGCCAGGTGCATGACTGATAGTGTATGCATACCGCATCAATCGCATGCGGAATCGTTGGATTCTTGGAAACAGTTCATCTAGGTTTTTCTGTGACCTTAGCAAAGACACCAACGGCTTATGGTCTGTTTCCACATAGAATTGCATCCCATACAGGTAATCTGATAATCTCTCCAGAGATTTAGGTTGTTGCCAAAGTTTCTTTCTCTATCTGAGAATATCTTTGTCCAGTCGCTGCCATTGCCCTTGAGGCATACGCTACTGGGCGCATGGTTTCTTCGTGGCATTGCAGGAGAACTGCTCCTAGCCCAAACGATGACGCGTCGCGTCTGCAGACACTGTTGTTTCTCGGTTGTGGTCATACAGAGCTAGAACATGTGTGTGACTGTGTTCTCTCTTCACGTCTTCAAACGTGTGAGCTTGACCATGTCCCCATGTCCACTGATTTTGTTTGCTCAGCAAATCTCTCAGTGGCTTGGTGATGGTTGCTGGCTTCGGCGAAAACTTTCCCAGCTGATTGGCCGTGCCAAGGAAGCGCCGAATGTCAGGCCACGTTGGTAGGCAGTTCCATCTCCATGATTGCTTGCACTTTTGCTGGGTCAGCCTCGATCCTCTGGGCTGAAATCCAGGTATGAAACGCAGGATTTCGCGAAGTCACACTTTCCAAAGTTCAATGTCACGCCATTTTCTTCCAGATCGTTTGAGCACAGCTTTAACCTCTTGACGGGAGTCTCCAAAGATGATGATGTCATCCATCATATCTAGAACGCATGGGAGACCGTCGAGCATTATATTCATCATCTTCTGGATGTACTCAGGTGCAGACGTGGTGTACTTCGTGAACACTTTTGCCCACAGAGTCTGATCGATTAAGGGCAGATCGTGTTTCTCTCTTTGTACGCTCTCGCTGAGTTTAACCAATCCACCCTCGTCAGAAACACCTTTTGTCTTCGCCACCACAACCATGCCGGCGCCCCAACCTGTATGATTTTCTACTTTGCGAATCACGCCGAGGTCTTCCATTTGATGGAGTTCACTTCTCACTGTCTCCAACAGTGGAATTGAAACTCGCCGCGGGGTGATGATTGCGAAGTTTAGGAGTTACTGCGTAGTTTGATATCATACTGCCCAAGATTTTTCCCAAGCCGTCAAATACTTTCGGATGGTCTCTCTTGTAGATCTCCGCAGACTCCATCGTGTCAACGGACACTCGTCTGATAAGGCCGAGATCGAGTCTCACACGCTCGCCTACCTAGCAATGACCTCTTCTGACTTCCAAGGACATAGATGTCCTCCTCCAACATGGCGTCTCCTCGCGACAATCTGTCACAAAATTTGTTTGAGGGTTTCAAAACTGTCTGGTTTGCGCCCAACAATGTTTTTGTAGATTCATAAAGTATAGGTCTTCCTGCATTTGTGTAGTCTTCTTCCGAAATTACTGCCACGTCCGCCCCTCCGTCAAAGTTCTAATCTCTACTAGCTCAAGGTCAACTTTAGTTAACCATGGTTGCAAGGTCACCTTGGTCCATCTCTCCATCAGAATGGGCATTTCTGACAACTGTGTCAACCGTTTTCCCTGATCGATCGACACATAGCACTAAAGTGTCCCACCTTTTTGCACTTGAAACTTGAAGCGTCACGTGCTGGGCACATCGCTTTCAGGTGATCTGGTGATTTCCCACAACGATCGCACTTCCTCAATGCGACGTGTTTACTGTTTTGAAATTTCGTCTATGTTTTCGGCCTCCTTTGGCTGTGCTTGTTAGGCTTTCTTGCGCCTTGCCCTTGGCCTTGCACGACATCAACATTGCTGCTTCCCTTGAAGCAATGTTGCTTCTTAAAAAGGTTTGTTCCTTTTTAACGGCCTCGTTTTGTCGAGCCATGTCGATAGCTTTTTACTGTTAAGGCACCATCCATTTGCAACTTCAATGATAGCGATGATCCTAACGACAATGCGATCTCGAATCATTTCTTCTTTCAGAACGCCATATTCGCAATGTTCTGCTAAGCAATACTGCGAGGTGATAAAGCTGTCCACACTTTCACATTCTTCCTGTGAACGTCTATTGAACTTAGCCCGTTCAAATATGGCATTGCGGCGAACTACGAAGTGTCCATCAAACTTGGTTTTTACCACATCATAGTCCATTTTCTCTTCGTCTGTCAATCCGAAGCTTGTCATTATATCATGTGCCTCGTCCCTATTACATAAATCAATGCATTTACTTGCGTGACTTTCTCCTTTTCGTCCAACGCAGATGCAAGCCGGAACTTTCAAATCTGCGAATCCATTTCGGCCATTCGTCAGGTCTTTTGAACGAGAACGGTTCTGGCGGAGCGACTTGGAATGATTGGGCTATGCCGTATGTTTTTAATTCCCTCACACTTCGTTTTTATACAGTTTCACCGTGTATTTCACTCTTCCTAGTGAGATGCAGCTTTTCTACTGATTTCTGACACTATGTGGCGTACCGACCTATACTGACAACACTGCATGGGTCAACAGACATATTATTATAGAATACTGTAGCTTTTAAAGGGGGAGTGAAGCGGCTGAACAACCACAGCCCAAACATAAGAACATATAATTTACAGCACTTGTCACCATAATTTGACAAGCACAGCGTCACGGTATATTTTTAATATTTTTTTAAACTGAGCTTGGCGTGTTGCCTACAATCACGGAAGCCGCCAGTCGATAGGCGACGCAGCATAGCCCTCGCAAAAACGGGCCAAAGGCATTAAAACAAACATAATTAAACAATTTAATGCACTGTATTGCTAATAGATATACTATGATTGTTAGTAAGCAACTTTTCACATACTTCCACGAAAGGATTCCTGCCGAAAAAGCAGGTTAGAGATGATGAAGTGGCGTGTCCGCCGGCCGAAAGAGTCTGCGGTGGTCACTTTCAAACGCCGATTGCAAGCCTAATTACAAACGTGACGAGCACAAAGAGACACTGAACATAAAAACATAAGTCTCGATCAAAGCCACAGGTGCATCTTTGGCCGATTTGTTTGCATATAAGTACGCAGCGACAAAGTCATGTTTGGTGAACTGAGAGGGAAAACCGGATACGATTTCCTTATTTGGAAGGTGAAGCGGCGCGTAGGAAATTACATGCCGAAACCAGCTTGTTGTTGCCAAGCCGACTCGGCACTTACGAGTACCAACGTGTATCGTTACGACTACAATTTAGTCCCACAGTTGTATTTCATCGTCTGTATAATATACGAATGTGACCTAAGCAAAGTTTAAATGTAATAAGAAATATGAATGTAATAAAGTAAAAATATGTGTGGACAGTATTATTTAATGTGAAATAAAGAATGTTTATATAATCCACGGATTTAGGTCAACAGTTCGCCGGCGAGCTGTACCTAGACCTAGGCATAACAACCAACGCCGGTTCGTTGGTTGCTAAAAATAGCTCGAGTCTCTAGGTACAAGTAAACTTTTTGTTTCTGACATAGACAGTCGCCGGTGGTGGAATAACCTTCTTCAAGATAATGACATAAAAAGAAATGACAGCTACGACCATGCATGCGTATGACGTTTATTTTAAACAATACCCGTCGTCATATGCAAATTAGAGTGACTCGCTAATTAGTCAACAACAGTCAAGAACTGTCAGTCATATTACAGGCATTACTTGGAATTAATTAACAGAAACAGCAAAACACAAATTTATGTTATTATTTAAATTAGACTGTTAACTGCTTTCAATAAAACACTACCGTATATAATGTAATTGGTTATTGGCATAATAGTAATAACCAGGTTGACCCATGCTCTTAAATTTAAATAAGTTGATTTAACCCATAAATCAACCGATTTAAATCATTCAAGAAAAAAACTCTGGTTTTATTAGCTGCTAATTTATAAAGGGAAGATCTTATTTAGCGCAGTAACCAATCCTCAGGATTGCTGAAAGCGCTTTACACTTTATTTCCCTGACAGACCTGTTCAATCAGATATACCATCTCAACTTCTCTGGGAAGCATCCAGCGATATGCTATAATTAATGCGCGAAAGCTACTCGTACACATATACACCACTATCTTTAGCCATGCAGGTACTCATTTTTACAGCTGAGTGAACTGGAGCAATGTAGAGTCAAAAACAATTGCCCAAGGTTTTAACATCACAGCAGAGAATTGGGGACATAGCTGTTGACTTATGAATACTGTCTGTTGAACACTAGTTTGCTTACAAGTTAATCTTGGCCATTACATGAGGACACTGTTTTTTGACATTATGCAAGCTGAGGATGTGCTGTTTATATGCATTTTATCATCGAAGCCAGAGACCAGAACGACAAGTAGGAAATGGCGAGAAGCAGCCATGCAGGTTAGTAAAATATTATTGTCATTATGAGTATGGTATCATTGTATTTGTTTCTGGTAACATCTGTACATGTGTGCATCGCACAACTTTCTATGAAATAATGAGTATAACAACAATAAAACATGCTACAGAATCAATCACACTTAACATAGTGTCACTATTAGGTATGTTAATGTGTCTATCCAATGACATTGCCCATCGGCAATTGGCAATATTACCTGGGAACACATTTAGTATTTTAATTTAGGCAGTAGAATATTGTATAACTTCATGTATGCCCCTGCTGTTATTGCTGTAGAATATGCATGGTCAAAATATACAATACACAATCAATCTTTTACTAGCAATTGTTTTGACATACATAATAAGTCACTAGTGTCCGATATTAAAAAATTGACAGATTAATACATTTCTAAATAACCGACAACGTTTTTTTTATCCCCCAAAACATTATGTACCCAAATGTGGATCTCACCTTTAAGAATTTGCAGTTTTGCTTTGCAAATGACAAACAAGCACACATTTGTTTTAGTTGGGGGTCAGAATAGTCTCGTGACAGCAGGTAGTAATATCACTGATCCCATGATTAAAATTAATAGTTACATGAGTGAAAAACATTTAGAACCTTACATTGGCCCATAGCCTGCACTGTTACCTGCAAGGGTTGTAAACATCATGATCAAAGTACAACAGAGGACTGCTGTTACTAATTGCAGTTAATAGCCTAGTGCAAATTAGGCAATAAGATCACAATCTTAGTAGTGTCCTGTGTTTCCTAGCAAGAGTGAAAAGACTACCCATACCCAATACAAACATCACTGCCTGGATGAAGCCCCATCATCTCTCTAGTGCACTTGCATTTCTTACCAGTTCACAGTCATATGTTAGGGCATGATGAAAAGACAAACCACTGCAACAGAGGTCAACTTTAAATGTTGCTAACTTTGAGTGTTTAAATAAATCTTCAAATTTGTTGGTACTAATGGCTGTTGGAGAATGATTATCGACCAACATGACTAGTATATTGAATCGGAAATGAATAGTGTTACTGTATATAAAGAAATAAGACTATAAAATAAGAATATAAAGTAGGAAAATTATATTTTAATAAGGCATATATTCTGCTTTCAATAGTACCGCAGACATCAGCATTGTTCAGTTAGTGCAGTTAGTGTTTGATAACTGGAAGGTGTCCATAATCAATTCCCAAAAGTAATTATTAGGAAAATGGCCAAGAAGTTAATTTAGAAAACCTTATACAAAGCAATAAAAAAAACTTATATATCTCGGAAAAGACTCAGTTAGGTAAAACCCCAACCACAAATGAAACTTATGTATAAACCCCAATGTAAAAAATATTCTTAAATTAAAAACAAAATATTAGTATTTAGAAAAAAGCTGACATTTGTGTTTTTGGAAAATGCAAGTATGACTTTGATTATGGCCAAATAGGTGTCTCTGATTGGAACAAGGAGGACATTGATTGCACCTAACTAACTTAAACATTTTATTTCCTTATATGTGCAAGTGGGCTTGTATAATTGGTTTACTATGTAATTTATGTGAGCTGCTTATGTAGGAGTGGGTTTTGTTTGTTTGTAATGATGTCTGAATGACTCAGAACACATACATATTAATTAAAATATGCCAGGAAGGTTAGTCATATAATGGAATCCGCACAGAATGCACCATTGAAAAGGTAATGTTCTATTTATTGCAGGAATGTTCCCTGGTTGAAACACAACACCCTGCTCAGCCCACTGTCCACTGGTCTCATTGAGACAGAGTTGACTAGTGACCCTGGCTAGCAGTAGCAGACAAGCCAGCAAGCAGATACCCAATACACAAAACTGTAGGGTCATTTCAAGGGATCTTCTCAAAAACCAAATCACCAGTATTACTTTGTTTTTTGGGGGCCCTTAGAATGATGCAATAAAATACAGATTTCTTGTGTACAGTAGCACCACCACATGCAACAGCCATGCAAAAGTAGATTTGTTTAACAATTGTGGAAAAATAGTCTGGGGGACCCTATGGGGCCTGTGGAATAATTCAATCAAATTTAGATTTCTCGTGCATAGTACGTTACAATATCCACAGATGCATCTACACAAAATTAGATCCTGAACACTTTCCGAAATGCCAATTATAAGTTGATTTATTCTGGGGTTTTTTTATGACATAGGTACTGCAATGAGAAAACAAAAGATGACAAAACATTGTTATTTATATGTATATCACAGAAGATACATACCATCTTACATATGTATCATTCTTTCAGATGAAGGATTCACAAATACCAAGCACACCTTTCAAAGGATCCTGTGCACCAGATGACATTGTCCCTCATGGTAGTATGGCTGTCACATTGCAAAGCCTTTAACTTGTAGTGTCAAACTCAAACAGAGCCAGTGATCATGTCGCCAATGCGATACTTTATCAATGCAGCAATTAATACAGATGATATTGTTGTTCCATTGAATATTCATCATGACCATGGGTATGCAAAGTTGTCGTCGCAGTCCTGCATGCCTTCTTCAACTGACCATGGCAGTCTAGTCAATGTGGATGACACTTCGGATGTCCCAGTCTCACTGTCTCCATCTTCAGATCATTCTGTCTGCAACAGTCAGAAGGACAATTCTGAAGACAGTGATCCGGAATCTGTGGTAGCGGATGACAGCGATATCACTGATGATGACTCAAGCAGTTCTGACATTAATGAGAAACAGAGAAAATTTTGTTGTTTACAACAACAAAAAACTAATTTCCCTTTTCTGCACCTGCAAAAAACTCAGGCTAGTATACTATGCCTGCTGCCTGTTGGAAGCATCCCATTGAACATGTGCAGTGATGATATGCAGCTAACCGATACATTCTGACATTTGATTTATAGTAAACAATCATTATCTTATAATGATTATTAGTAATTGGTAAAACTGTGTAATTCATCAATATCACATCATGAAGTCAGCGCATTGGTTGATTTGTTTGTGAAATACTTTAATAAAATTATCACAGCGTTTCAAACAAATAATTTTTATGTTAAAATGTTACAGCATTTTGCAAACACATGAATTTATGATTGTCATGATGTGGTCTTGATAACATATACACCCGCACATATCCAAAATACTGTATACAATACATTAAAACTCCAATTCAATATTCTCATGTGAATTGCACAATGTCCTTATTACACATATATTTATTATTCAGACTATATTATAAATTGCATGGCAGCACGCATATCTACATAACATTATTTACATAAATTAAACAAATTATATTAACATTTTAAAATGGAAATTAAATAATTATATTAAAAGGATGCACACATCATGTAACATCCTGTTAAAAATAAAATAAGTTTGTAACAAAGATTTACGTTACGAATTCGAAGATAGAATGAATTTTTATTTAATATATGTCATTGTGTGGCCATACACGTATAATTGCTCTGTTTAGGTTTGAATTGCAAAATAATTTTTCGATACCTGTTGAACTACATATTACTTACCTACTACATGCATGTACCTACTTTGGTCGAACGAACGAGTCTGCACGCAAATCGCACATAGATAACAGACCGATATTCCCAACATTGTGTCATTGACAGATGTCTTGGTCAGTCATAGCTCATGGCAGTCATGCAGGCATCTGTCAGCACGGTCGGGCAACCCAGCTTTCTCCAGACAACATACAAATTCGATGTGCGTCGACATTGGGACGCAGTATCCACACAAACACCATGCCACATTCACATTGTTCCCAAAATCAAACATCCTCGATTCCATAAAAATTGCGATCTTTTCTCGTCGTCTCGTCGACTCTCGGGGGGTTTAATTGACGCCTCGCACCTCGGCTCGCACGCTGGGGTAAGCAAGAATTAATGGCTTTACGTGTGTCACTTGTGCTATAGATGCTTCTCTCACTTGTGCTACAAATGCTTCCTCTGTCGGATCCATTTTCTACTGTGATTTATCCACGACCACTAGCAAATAGCGTAGCTCCTCGCTAACGTAAAACACTTCCGACATTTGTAAACAACAGAAAAATAGTCCGGACTGACCTTCCTTTCGGCAGGCCCGCCCCTTGAAGCCTGTCAAAATCTGCTCTCGGGATGTGTGACGAAACGAATATTTTCATTGGTTATAAATCGTAATAATATAATTTCACCTTTTTATTACGAATGCAAATAAATATTATTTGTTGACACATAGGGCCCCTTTCGTGTACAATAAGGTACCATATCTTTGTTTTTGCGCAGAAATGTCTAATAACGAAGAAAACCGAAAGAAACCAAAATTTTACATGGGCTAGGATAGGATGAATGTAATCAAACCACTCGGCTTGGAATAAAGATGGCGATACGCAGTGTTCTATGACGACGATTTAGGCACTGTGAAATTCATACATGGTGGTCTGCACTGAATCCCAAACATTGCATGTAGAACCAGCAGCGTGTGGCTGATTCACCAAATATTATACCCCTGACCGGAAGCTGACTACACTTACTATGCGCGATTTCATTGGCTGAGTTTTTAAAATACGAATTTTACAAACGTATTTTGCAAAGGGATCTACCAGGTGTACTGAGACGATTTCTATTTGCTACGATGTACAAACGTATTTAAAGCAGCTCCCTCCACTCGTTTGCTAATCGCCAAACCGGTTCTTTATGACCAGATGTGTAATGTGTTAATAGTTTAACTAGTATGCACAGTCAGTTAATTTTAATGCGTACTGTCATTTTTTAAACGTAAAAAATAATCGCTGTTACACCGGGTATAACTGGCGAAACAATCAGCAGCTGCCGACGTCCTTTGCTTTTTGGGTCACGTGCTTTATGCCAGATACCAATGAGAAGTGCTCGCTGCCTTCGAGGATGCTGCTGAATTGGTGCACAGCCTCTTGGTTATCACGAAGAGGGTCACAGTCTGATTATGAGATTCGCTAAGAATGTCCTCTCAGTTATTAGCGTTCTACGACCGAAAAAACCTTTCTTACCACAACATTTTCCAAATTTTGTCATTGTTACAGATTAAATATTTAACTGTTTAGTGTGACATGCATGGCGCACCATTACCTAATGTTGTAATAATCATACAAATTAGAAGAAAGATCGGGATTCGCCCCTTAGCGTTGTAGCACATGGCTGTGTCAAGTCGTTGACTATAACATGGTGTCAAGATGCAGGATTTAACGAAAATAAGTCGATGATGGAAGCTCGTCTAAAGCCCCCGGAATACTTGAGCCTTAAGGTAATGTAGCCGAAAACTGGCGGCGATAGTATCAACGGTTCGAGTTGTATATGCTCGCAATTGAAGCGGACGCGAAACGGAATCGCACTAATATTGCTCAATGCTATTGGCCCTAATGCGTTGGAACGATACAACCATTTCAAATGGGATGATTCACCGAACGATCCCCCAAACAATCCGCCTGTACCTGCTGATGACAAACAATTAGGTAACGCCCAACCTGCTCAAAATAATGACGCTCAAGCCAATGACAATCGTAACGTGTTGAGATCAGATGTTTACGCTGAAGTTGTCAAACGATTTGAACTATAATTTGTCGGGGAAAAGCCGTCGTATTCGCGAGATATCGATTCTGGATTCATGAGAGGGTGAAGGAACAGCACTTCGACGACTACACCACGGAATTACACACACTTGCTAGTGCGTGCGATTTTAAAGAGCAGGAAAACATGATCAGGGATAAGTTATGTTTTCCACGAAAGACAAACGTATTCAGGAACGTTTGCTGAAGAAAGTGAAGCTAACACACAAGAGAGCAGTGGATATACGTAAATCTTCAGAGGTAACCAGAAAAGAGGTGCAAATCATGAAGAAAGGTCCGGTTGAGTCGACGAAAGTAGTGTATGAAGTGAATTCCAAGTCACGAGTCAAGATAAACCAAAACCTACCAGTGCAGTGTACCAGCACAAGAAAACAGAAAGCATGAAGTGTGGGAGATGTGGAAGATGATCAATTCTTTCTGGACACGCTCTTCATTGGAAACATTGAGAAAGCTGATGAATGGCATGCTGTCATTAGATGCAATGAGACACGTGTGAAGGTGAAATTAGACACGGGAGCAGCCACCAATGTGATGCCGTTGGGAACATTCAGAAAAATCACACCAAGACCGCAGATAAAGTCGTCAAACACTGCTCAGAGCACATGGAGTTCAACGGGTGAACATATCGGGAAGTGTCAACTCGAGTGTTCAGTGAATGGCCGCAACAAGCAATTGAGCTTGATCTTCGAGGATATTGCGCATAAGAAGTTATTATTATTATTATTATTATTATTATTATTATTATTATTATTATTATTATTATTATTATTATTATTATTATTATTATTATTATTATTAATTATTATAAGCAACTCGGAATCACCACCGATCTTAGGACTCTCAATGTGTGAAAACCTTGGATTGATCACCAGAGGAGTGAAAGACGTAGAAGCGTCACAACCCGAAAGTATCAACAGTACATACAAAGATGTGTGTAATGGACTAGGCTGTTTCGAAGAACCATACCACATTGTAGTCGAACAAGACACAGTGCCAGTGAAAGAACCACCTCGAAGGTTCCATTTGGGCCACAGGACAGACTGAAACTCAAGCGTGATCTGATGGAGAAACACAAGTTCATACAGAAGGTCAACAAACCCACAGACTGGTTACACAATCTTGTGATTGTGGAGAAGAAAGACGGATCCTTGAGACTCTGTCTCGACCCTAGAGAGTTGAACAAAGCTATCAAGTGGGAGAACTTCCAGATACCTACCGTGGAAGATGTAACCTGTCGACTAAGTGGCAAGAAGGTGTTCACGGTGATCGACCTTTCTGAAGACAGTGCCTCTGTCACTACCTTCAACACACCGTTTGGAAGATATTTCTTCAAGCGAATGCCCTTTGGACTTTGCTTAGCATCAGAAATCCTACAAAAGAAAGTGTACCAAACATTTGGTGACATTGGTGATGTGCACGTGATTGCAAACGATATAATCATTGCGTCCAACAGCGAAGAAGAAGCTGATCGCACACTCATCAAGTTGTTCAAGCGAGCCCAGGAGAAGAACGGGAAGTTCAACATCGCGAAATTGCAGCTAAACAAATCGGAAGTGAGCTACATGGGCAACATAATCGGTTCCAACGGGCTGAAGCCAGACCCAACCAAAGTCGAAGCAATCGTCAATATATGCGCGAACCAGAGTATAAGAAAGACATTCAGCGTCTGATAGGAATGTTGAACTATTTGTCACAGTACATACCAGATATGTCTACTGTATCAGCTCCAATGAAAAGCCTACTGAAAGCAGACGAACCGTTCGTGTGGAACACAGAACATGAACACGCTTTCAACAAAGTGAAGGAGATTCTTTCCACAATACCTGGTCTCCGCCTGTTCTATCCGAACATGAAGGTTCAAATACAGTGTGATGCTCCTGAGACCGGCATATGTGCCTGTCTGCTGCAAGAAGGACAACCAGTAGCTTACTACTCGAAGGCACTAACTCCAACAGAGATGAAGGTGGTTTCCCATCGAGAAAGAATGTCTCGCTGTAGTGTGTGCGGCAGAGAAATTTCAGCACTACATCTATGGGCGAGAGGTAGAAGTGAGGTCCGACCACAAGCCGTTGGAAATTATCATTAGGAAATCTATCCACAAAGCGTCACCACGGATCCAGTCCATGCTGCTAAGACTCATGAAGTACAACCTCTATGTGAACTACCAGCCCGGTTCCACGATGTACATAGCTGACACTCTGTCGATAGCGTACATGGAAAGCGAGAAGTGGAAGATGAGACCATGGTAAAGTTAAGCCAGACAATAGCTGGAGGATGGCCGATACATCGTAGGAATTGTTATCCACTGTTTCGGCAGTACTAGCCAATCAGAGACGAACTGCATGTTACTCAAGGAGTTGTGTATGCGGGTGAACGTGTCGTTATACCCAACAGTATGAGAAGTGAAATGTTGCAAAAGCTCCATGAAAGTCATCTCGGAATGGAGAAATATCATGCCCGAGCGAGGTCCGTTATGTACTGGTCAGCAATGTCCAATGACATCAACAAGATGATAGCAAAATGCTCGACCTGTTTGAAGTATAGGAGGGAGAATCAGCGTGAACCGTTAACTCCACATGAAGTGCCACTGCTACCATGGCAGAAGCTGGAAACAGACATCTTTGAGTACGGAGGAAATGCGTATCTCCTAATAGTGGACTATTTCTCCAAGTATCCAGAGGTGTCTCTTACAATGAAAGTCAGCCAGTGCGGTGATCAGCCATTTCAGGACAGTGTTTGCGAGACACGGACTGCCATAAATTCTGGTCGCAGACAACACGCCGTTTGATAGTAGCGAAATGAGAGTTTGCTGCTGAATATGGTTTTACTATCAATACGTCCAGTCCGGAACACCCAGCGTCCAACGGACAGAGCGAGCGGATGATCGGAACGGTCAAACAACTGATGCGAAAGGCAAATGAGGATAGCCGAGATCCTCACTTAGCTCTATTGGCTTACCGGAACACACCAGTAGCGGGTATGCCATATTCGCCAGCACAGCTACTGATGAGGAGGACTTTGCGCGACAATCTACCAACAACTGAGTCGTTGCTCAAGCCCAGAGTTGCAGAACACGCTTACGTCAGACTGAGAGACAGACAAGGGAAGGCGAAAGCATACTTCGACAGAGGGACGAAGAAATTGTCTAAACTCGATCGAGGTGACACCGTAAGAATCAAGTGGGGACTGTGGCAGCGGTGCACACGTCACCACGATCCTAGATGGTGACAACTGCGAGTGGTCGTGTGTATCGCCGCAACCGAAAATGGCTACACAAATCTTCTAAGCCGCCACCACTCACCTTAATGGAAGATGCTGGTGACGATCATACTGACGAACAGTATGAGCAACATAGTAATAAAATCGTGCAACCAGGACTGTCAGCTGAGTGTGAGACTGCTGACTCACCAAACAATGAGAGGTCCCAAGAGACACTGCCTGTACGAAAATTGTGCCGGCAGAAACGACCACCAGTTTGATTAGCTGATTATGAACCTGCTGAAACAGTGAAATGAACATTTTACGAGAACGCTACAATTTTTTTTGAACATTGACAGTGGACTGTGATCGATACTTCATTACTGTATTTGCAATGAACATTCGTGAAAGACGGAGAATTATGAACGTTGATCATAGACTGTGATTTACCACTCAATTATTATTAGTGTGTTGAAATATAGCGTTGCGTCTCAAGTCTTGGTAGATGATGCTTAAAATCTCTCAAATGTTTGCTAATGTATGTTTGTCATAGTAGTGACACATATGTTTGAAAATAGACTAGCTACAGTCATAGTGTCTTAGAGGCAAGACTAATTATCTAGTTGGTAGTACGTACGCAATGTTGGATAAGTCAGTTAATTCTGGTGAAGTGTTTCCTTAAAGGGCAAAACAAGGCAACGGTTTCGTATCAGACACTTAACAGAGTTTATACAAACTAACAATTTCCACATATACACCATTTTTTAACGTCAGCGGTTTACTCAGAATGTGACCTTAAAGTCTAAAAATCTAACGAAATCCATGATGGCCTAGACACCACCATCTTAACCGGTTGTAACGTACAGCCACCGTGTTAGTTAGTAGTAGACGTTAGTTATTATTATTATTATTATATATATATATATATATATATATATATATATAGTAGATACATGCAGCGTGTAGGTAGGTAATTAATGAGTAACTGTCAAGGTAAGGTGTGGGGCCGATGTCCCCACACAGGTCGCAGTCCTTTTGTTGTACTTCGTAGAAGAGACATCTTCTATTGAGTACTTCGATTAATGTTCCCTGCGCTGGTCGATCCTCCTCACACTCAGTTCAAATATGCCAGTCATCTTGACCCTGTTCGATATTCAAACCATATGTCTGATTCCTGTAACTCGTATTTCATCTGAGAAACCAAACTTAGCTTGCACATAATACGATGTGCAACTATAAATTTAAACCAGTGGCATCAAAGGAAATCTCTGTCGTAAGTGTGTACGTGACGACCAGCAGGGGGGCGAGTCTCCTAGTAGTATAAATAGGAGGCCAGTTTAGGACTGGCATTCATTCATTTTCATTAATCTCTTTCATTATTATGTTGTTGTTCATTCGACACCGACTATACTATGCATGTAAGTCAACGACGATGAATAAAGAACTCTACGCTGTAGACGAGCCTGGTTTGCTTTTGCAATAAGCTGCCCCTAGTTAGCATGGCAACCAACCATCGTCATGTTAACTAGAGGGTAGCCAGTACACGGTGACGCATTCGTTTGGCTTGGCCTGGCCTATAAGCGCGCGGCATTCTAAGTCTCTGCTGAGGCCGGTCAGCTTCCTGTGACGTCAGTAGGGCACAACAACTTCGAGTCTTCGTTTAGTTGGCGATGTAGCAGCTGCTTAGACCTAAATCTGTGGTCAACAAGTAATTATGAAGTAGACATATATCACCAGTTGATGGAACAAGATCCAACAAAACATCGCCGACCGTCGTCTTCTTAAACCCGGGGCAGTGCTGACAATATTTAGCCATGGATGGTAGGTACATTACATTCCGATAGGGGCGCAATGGTAGATTTGTCCTATGAATCTGGTCCAAAATCTGAGGCCGGTCTGGGCCGCCATTGCTGTAGTGACGCCGAAAACGGGGATTCCCCAAGAATGTTTGCCAGCATTATGCAAATGATTGTTCGACCTATTTTGATGATCACATGAACCAATGAAAGATTGAACTACGTCATAGCGAAATTCCCGGGTTTTTTCCGACGACTGCAACCGAGGTGAGTGGACGTTTACTTTTACGTTGTGAAAAATCGTTTAAAAGTACTATTAATATTGCGAGTAGAACTTTTCTACTTCACGCAGAGATTTACATGTATATCTACGTTAAAATGGTATTCATGTTATCTATATGGACCTGCGTGCAAGAACGCACGAGCGCGTTACAAATAGGCATGGCGCACGCAGTTTGGCGTTTAAAATTGAAAAGTGAACTTTGTTAGCGGTGCGCGCGGTGGTGCGCACGGTGCTCGCGGCACGTACGCCACGTTGCATAATGATGTTCGACGGGGCGCGCGCTGTGTTAAAATGCTTTTACATGGAGTACAAAATATATGCAATGAAGTTTTTAAAAATCTTTTAAAATATGTCATATTTTTAATTGATTTATAGCTGTTCTTCTGGGTCTGTGAATGTGAGAGTAGACTGAAGCGGTCCAATATTCGTATGTTCGATTCGTATGTCCTGCAAGCGTGGCGTAGTTAATATAGGAATATAGGTCACGCCATTTCATACAATTCTAAATCCGCACAATCAAAACTCGTTGCGCTTCAATCCTGATGTATTTTTGTCTCTGCTCTGCATTATTTGTCTCTGCTCCTGTAATTGATTTTTCTTTAGACATAGAACTTTGTAATATAATTATGTAGTTAGGTATAGATAATATATATATGCTCGAAGATGCCTGGACCAGCGAGCTTCTGTGACAGGCATCTGTGAGCAAATAATATATTATTTATATTTTGTTTTTTATATTATTTTATATTTGTGTTTTTTACAGACGTCAAGCACACGTTTTTATGCTGTTAAAAGTAGTTTTGACCTCCGTAGACCGGCTATCGATTGACGATGCCGATGGCTCGATCATCGATGTGTTGACGATGCCCGATACCGATGTCCCTCGATGACAGCTAATCTGTTTTTTTTACGGTATCACGTCCACATGTGTAAAGACTAAGATATACTTGAACCAAGCTAGGACAAT
>JAODUO010001143.1:120000-145040 GCA_025642075.2 Ridgeia piscesae | reverse complement strand
AGTAGTAAAAGAAAATTTTTATATATATTAGTAGTAATGTTATTATTGTTGTTTTGTAAAGGCATGATAACACGCATGCGATGCGGACGTCCTGTAATAAAGTGTGTACATCTACATAAATTGACCGAGAAATCGTACTAAATATCGAGATCATTATATTCATGCGATGGTCGGCGTGCAGATGGGTAAGAATATAATATATAGATATAGGGTAGTTTTAAAAGGTGTGTGCGTGTATAGTAAAGAGAGTCTATAAAGTATAGTAGTATATATATATAGAGTAGTAGTAGTATAGTAGTAGTAAAAAAGGTATTAAAAGTATAGTATATGAGTAATGTGTAAGTATAGTGAAAAGTGTTTTTTATTGTTGTGTAGTGTGTGTGAAATGTGTGGGGTGGTAGTGGAAAGTTGTGTTGTTAGTGTATAGTAGGGGTTTGGGGGTAGTAGTGGTAGTGTAGTGATGGTGTGGTTGTTGGGTGTGTAGTGGTGGTAGTGGTAGTGGTATTTATTATAGTAGTGGTAGAGGTAGTGGTGTAGGGGGTTTTTAAAATAGTAGTAGTTGTAGTGGTGTAGTGGTGGAGTGTGGTATAGAAGTTTGTAGTAAAGTATTAGTGTATTGGTGGTGGTATAGTAGTGTGGTGTAGGTAATGGTAGTGGTAGTGGATATTTATGTGGGTGGTAGTGGTGGTAGTGTTAGTGGTGGAGTGGTATGGTAGTGTGGTAGTAGTAGGGGAGGGGAAAGTAGTGGTAGTGGTAGTAGTAGGTATTATTAGTAGTAGTAGTGGTGGTGGTAGGTAGTGGTAGTGGTGGTTGTGGTGTGGTGTGGTGTGGTATGGTAGTAGTAGGGGTTTGGAGTGGAGTGGTGGGGTGTGTAGAGTGGATTGGAAAGGAGATGTAGAGTGGAAATGGATTGGTGTGGTTGTAGTGTTTGTAATGTGTTTGATGTGATATAGTATTATAGTTAGTAGTATAGTAAAATATATAAAAATAGTATAGTAGTAGTAGTAGTAGTAGTAGTTAGTGTGGTAGTAGTAGTAGTAGTAGTAGTGTGTAGTTGGTGGTGTGGTAAAAGTAGTAGTAGTAGTAGTAGTAGTAGTAGTAGTAGTAGTAGTTGTAGTAGTAGTAGTAGTAGTAGTAGTAGTAGTAGTAGTAGTAGTAATAGTAGTAGTAGTAGTAGTAGTAGTATTATTAGTAGTAGTAGTAGTAGTAGTAGTAGTAGTAGAAGTATTAGTAGTAATAGTAGTAGTAGTAGTATTAGTAGTAGTAGTAGTAGTAGTAGTAGTAGTAGTAGTAGTAGTAATAGTAGTAGTAGTAGTAGTAGTAGTAGTAGTAGTAGTAGTAGTAGTAGTAGTAGTAGTAGTAGTAGTAGTAGTAGTAATGTTATTATTGTTGTTGTTGTATAACGTGCAGTGACGTGCCAACACGCATGCGATGCGGACGTTCTGTAATAAAGTGTGTACATCTACATAAATTGACCGAGAAATCGTACTAAAATATCGAGATCAATATATTCATGCGATGGTCGGCGTGCAGATGGGTAAACGAAAAATAACTACATAATATCAGAATATCACTGCCCGGTTCGATGAAGGAATCACTTAAGGTCAAAGCTCGACCACGGAGTAAAAGAAGCGACCCTAGAGACAAGATACAAAAGGGCCGACACGGCGAGCGACAGGCAAGATACCCTGTTGATAACGGCAGCTGGACGACTGCAATCGGATGCCTTCCGTCGGCCTAGTGGTCGTGATTACAGTGTTCAACCATCTGCCAGTCTCATCACGGGCAGTAACGAGAGACCTGTGAACTTTCGTGTCTCATTTACCTCGCACACTTCATACATCGCGCCATTAACACAGCCGTGTCCGCGTAAACCACTGGACCGTGGTCACTTAACGTTCACAACACTGCAATGTCTCGTCCTCGAGTGTTGCGTAATAATATTATACTCCAAACGTCGCCGTACGTTCATTTGTACAAAAGGTGAAATACAATTTGATCTTTGTTTCCATGTCCCTCTTTACGTTTCTGAAATTGTGGATAAGGAAATAATGACTAAGGAACACAGACGATGGCCGAAAAAACAATTATTATTATTAATTTATTTGTATAACGGCATATGATCAGTCTTGGATACGAGGACATAATATTCAGTATATAAACCCAGGTAGAAAACTATAACAAAAGACACTCCGAATCAAAATGAACGCGCGAAAGTAAACATTTGTTGAAAAAATAATTGCATTGCATTGCATCGCATCGCATCGCATCGCATCGCATCGCATCGCATCGCATCGCATCGCATCGCATCGCATCGCATCGCATCGCATCGCATCGCATCGCATCGCATCGCATCGCATCGCATCGCATCGCATCGCATCGCATCGCATCGCATCGCATCGCATCGCATCGCATCGCATCGCATCGCATCGCATCGCATCGCATCGCATCGCATCGCATCGCATCGCATCGCATCGCATCGCATCGCATCGCATCGCATCGCATCGCATCGCATCGCATCGCATCGCATCGCATCGCATCGCATCGCATCGCTCCGCATCGCATCGCATCGCATCGCATCGCATCGCATCGCATCGCATCGCATCGCATCGCATCGCATCGCATCGCATCGCATCGCATCGCATCGCATCGCATCGCATCGCATCGCATCGCATCGCATCGCATCGCATCGCATCGCATCGCATCGCATCGCATCGCATCGCATCGCATCGCATCGCATCGCATCGCATCGCATTACATTCATTGAGTTATATAATGCACGACATGTTGTAACTTCATCTGCAATATTGTGTCTTTCAATTGTACTGGCACAGCATGACAACCAGACGAGCGCCGTGGCGCAGTTGATAGGGCATTGTACTCATATCGAACAAGTTCATTCACCCTGTTGCTGTTTGGTCACGCAGCTGTATGAATGAGTACCCGACGACAGACAGTAGCGGGTATTTATATAAAATAGTCTTTGCTGCGTGGCTGCAAGCTTCTAAAATGCATGCATATATTATGCATACGTGCATACATACATGCATACATGCATACATGCATACATGCATACATGCATACATGCGTACATGCGTGCATGCGTGCATGCGTGCGTGCGTGCGTGCGTGCGTGCGTGCGTACGTGCGTACGTGCGTACGTGCGTACGTGCGTACGTGCGTACGTGCGTACGTGCGTACGTGCGTACATGCGTACAGGCGTACAGGCGTACATGCGTACATGCGTACATGCGTACATGCGTACATGCGTACATGCGTACATGCGTACATGCGTACATGCGTACATGCGTACATGCGTACATGCGTACATGCGTACATGCGTACATGCAGGCAGGCAGGCAGGCAGGCAGGCAGGCAGGCAGGCAGGCAGGCAGGCAGGCAGGCAGGCAGGCAGGCAGGCAGGCAGGCAGGCAGGCAGGCAGGCAGGCAGGCAGGCAGGCAGGCAGGCAGGCAGGCAGGCAGGCAGGCAGGCAGGCAGGCAGGCAGGCAGGCAGGCAGGCAGGCAGGCAGGCAGGCAGGCAGGCAGGCAGGCAGGCAGGCAGGCAGGCAGGCAGGCAGGCAGGCAGGCAGGCAGGCAGGCAGGCAGGCAGGCAGGCAGGCAGGCAGGCAGGCAGGCAGGCAGGCAGGCAGGCAGGCAGGCAGGCAGGCAGGCAGGCAGGCAGGCAGGCAGGCAGGCAGGCAGGCAGGCAGGCAGGCAGGCAGGCAGGCAGATAAAAATAAAGATCCCAAGACAGACAGACAGCGAGATACAGAAACAGAGACAATATAACGAGTATATTGCGAAATATCTAAATACAATATTTGAATTCATAATGAACATATTTGTTCATCTTTTACAACATACATGCGTTACACCACTGATAGTGGGCGCTGACGTGCACCGCCTGAATAATATACATATGGTGCATATGACTAACCACTTTGTTTTCGGTCAGTTGCGCAAATATCGCACATGGCTCAAATCGATTAATTCACCTAAAAATAACGCTGGCCAAAGGAAATGCAGCGAAAATAATTGCCCAGTTTCTAATTTAAAAAGCGATCACTCTTCCGCACACATACGTGGCCTGGTCGAGGAGTTTCCGTCAGACGAGCGTCATGAAAGCGCCCGTTTCGACTCGTAGTTTCGTACCAGCAATACATGAAGCCTAGTCACGCCAGGAGCTCGTTCACTCGTACCCTCGTCGGAACAACATCGGTGCTATAAATCTCGTCTTTCATGCAGAAGGATATAATGAGAGTGTAACAACTGTACAAGGTGTACTATTCGTAGCCGTGTGCATAGAACGAAGACCACCCGCCGACCTAGGCCTATTAAACATGCGATTCCGTCAAATCAGGCATGAAATAACTTGCTGTGTTACAAGGAGGTAAACAAAGCACATAGCGCCCTGTTGACGCGACATCACTTTGTAGAACTCGTTATGTTTTTCTGTAGTTTCACCAGTAGTTTCCTAATATACCTCTACGTCAAATATTGACTATAACAGATCCGCTAGGTGGAGATACTGTCCGTACTTATTCGTTCATTCTTATATTTATTTTGATAAACTGAGCGTTTTTATTCAGCTAGGTAAATACGGTTCGTGATCAATTACGGTGACACACTACACCAACGAAACTGCGTCCCTTTGTTCTATCACATTTAAAAGTGCAGTTTTGTTTTAAACATTATATGAATAAGGTGCATACCTTTTTGTACACACCATATTTTGGGACATAATCATATGTCGTTCTTTTGCAACAGAAAGGAAGTGATGAGCGCAGAGGCTCACGGGTAGAGTGCCGCATTCTCGACTAAGCGAACCCGGGTTCAAACCCTGTGCTGCGATGTAAAAACCTTGGGCAAGTTTTTGTCAGTCTAAATTGCTCCAGTTCACTCAGCTGTATAAATGAGTACCTGGCTATAGACAGTGGTGGATATGTGTACGAGCAGCCTTCGCACATTAATTGTAGCATATGGCTGGATGCTTCCCAGAGAAGTTGAGACGGTGTTTGATTGAACAGGTCTGCCAGGGAAGTAAAGTGTAAAAGCGCTTTGAGCGGTCCTGAGGACGCGGTACTGTATAAGAACTTGTCTTTTATGAGTACACAATGCGCAATACACGTTATCCTTTTGGCCACAGAACTTAGCCAATTGGTTCTCGCCATTGTATGACAAGTTGGACTTGTTTAGTCATGTACTAATAATAATTGAGAGTGAATCGGTTTGTCATGGTGAATATTTGTAAAGCTGAGAAAATCATGTATGTAGTAAATGCAAGTTTGGAACATTGTTTCAGTAACATGCGTTTTATGAAAAGGCTGTTGTTTTGATCAAACAAGCTGGTTTGAAATAGTTTAAAGTAAAGGGTATTTCTTGGAATTGAAATGAAATTATAGGCTGGTTTGGAACAGTTTAAAGTAAAGTATATTTCTTGGAATTGAAATGAAATTATATTTCGTCCATTTTATTAGTAAAATGCTCTTTAGGGACTAAACCTCCGATATTTTGTTATTTTGATAGGTGCTTTTGACAACGGAATGCAACTTTTGGAATTACCCTATTTGTGGGGGAATAGTCCATGTTGATGCTAAGATTCAGTTACTTTTTATTCTAAAAGGGTCCTTTTGTTTTTATGTTAATTTAGTAGTTTAACCTAAACAAATGAACTTTAATGCCCTTTTGTCATAACATTGCATTTTATCCACGT
Source organism: Ridgeia piscesae (assembly GCA_025642075.2). Classification (NCBI taxonomy): domain Eukaryota; kingdom Metazoa; phylum Annelida; class Polychaeta; order Sabellida; family Siboglinidae; genus Ridgeia; species Ridgeia piscesae. The sequence continues at coordinate 139,327 of JAODUO010001143.1, read as the reverse complement.
TATTAGTGTGATTAATTGTTCCTAAAACTGGTATTTACCCCTATTACAAGCACCATTTGTGCACGGTTCCTAAGCACGGGCCTGTACAGTGTTGTGCTCCTAAAATTGGTATATATCCAAAGTGAACGCAGAATATTGCACAGTTCAAAAAACGGCATGAACTATATCCACGTTGTATACGCATTCTTGTACATGACTCATATCACTGAGGTTTATCTCACTGCACGCGTCGTCTATGCTCGATACCTAAACAATAGTTGATATCCTCTTTGAAAGCATCAACATTAGTACATGTCCCCATTGCACTTGCGTCATTGCGCGGCTCCTAAACAATTGCTCTCTGTCTACTCACATGGACCTTCTGATTGACGGTTCACAAACTGACCCCTGTCAACTCACATGGACCTTCTGATCGACGGTTCACAAACTGACCCCTGTCCACTCACATGGACCTTCTGATTGACGGTTCACAAACTGACCCCTGTCCACTCACATGGACCTTCTGATCAACGGTTCACAAACTGACCCCTGTCCACTCGCATGGGCCTTCTGGTCGACGGTTCACAAACTGACCCCTGTCCACTCGCATGGGCCTTCTGATCAACGGTTCACAAACTGACCCCTGTCCACTCGCATGGGCCTTCTGATCAACGGTTCACAAACTGACCCCTGTCCACTCACCTGGACCTTCTGATCGACGGTTCACAAACTGACCCCTGTCCACTCGCATGGGCCTTCTGATCAACGGTTCACAAACTGACCCCTGTCCACTCGCATGGGCCTTCTGGTCGACGGTTCACAAACTGACCTCTGTCCACAATACAAATTCCTAAAAGAAGTATCTATCCACATGTCCCAATATCCCGAGGCTTGGGTTCAACTGCGAGATTTAAGTGCGACAATATCGACGACTTTAATTACTAAATCGCGGTGGCTCAGGGGTAGAGCTTCGCACTGTCGACTAAGAGGACCCGGTTTCAAATCCTGTGCTGCATTAGGTATGACTGTTTTCACTCTACATTGCTCCAGTTCAGTCAAATTCATGAATGAGTACCTGGCTATAGACATTGGTAGATATTTGTACGAGAACCCTTCGCGTATTAATTACAGCGTCGCTGGTTGCTTCCCAGAGAAGTTAAGACGGTGTTTGATTGAATAGACCTGTCAGAGAGTAAAATGTAAAGCGCTATGAGCAGTCCTGAAGACTGGATACGGCGCTATATAAGAACTCTCCTTTTTACCTTTTTAATGCTAAAAGTAAAGTCTTATATAGCGCGGTGTCCAGCAGAACTGTTCCAAGCGCTTCAAACGTGACGTCATCGCAGACTTTTTAAGTGGACACCATCTCAATTGTTTCGGGGAAACATTCAGCCACGCGGCTATTCCTGCACGACACTTTCCGCACACAACAATAAACTTTTGCCTATAGCCAGGTACTCATTCGTATAACTCAGTCATCTACAACAACTTATAGTGAACGACACTGTCGAAGAATCGGGAAATAGCAGCAAGAAGATCTAATCTATCCACTAGCGCGCTTCTGGCTGGTGCTGTGCATCTAGAGCACAATCAATCTAGGGACTGTCAATTTTAACAACTCGACCGCACTGTTTGAACCTCTTCCAACGGCTCGACTGGACGTGGTAGCTTCTGTTTTGGTCACAGCTCGCAGTATATCCGCCTCCTGCACTTTACACGCCCAACCAAAGGACGTCGGTCCGTCGACACAATGTAGGCACCTACGCGCCATGTTTCTTTGGTTGGTCTGCTGATGACGTCACTACTACGGCGGCCCTAGGGTCTGGTGCTGACGCGGGTGGCGAGGCCGTGCAGTGAGACAGCGAGTCGATCGACAGACTCCGTCAGCATCGCTGTTCGCTGCAGTATCGGCAACTACGTCCGGGGGCTCGGTCGTGCATGGAGCAATATACGACACGACACGACACGACACGACACGCCACGACACGCACCACCATCAGCCTGCGATACATCCAAGGTAGGGCGGCCGGTTTCTTTTAGACAGTTGTTGAAACACTCACCAACAAAGTAGCACCAGTTATTCAATTTGAACTGTTCTACTCTAAATAATTATTCTCAATAACGAATCGTAGTTTTCGGTGTTTCGAATTTCACACCCACGAGTTGTTCTTTTGATCAAATGACACTTCGCAGTTACATTGGAAAGTTCAAGAATAACAACGGTGCGGTGTATATAGAGAGAGTTGGGGGTTGGACAAGGTGTGGGGGACGACAGTGGAAGAAAAAGGGCGGACCGCGGGAAGAACAGAGAAAGAATGTACGACATTGTTTGAGGCAATTCCACACTACGCACATTCCGTGACAATAACTGTGGATCATGCACATATAGTTCGCAGTAGTCACTGTGTCTATCCACGTCACCCTGTGTCGTTCACTGGTTAGACATTACTGTTCAAAATCATAACAAGACACATTAAATCAACATCACTTTTGGGCATGTTCCGTAAACCGACACCTACGCGCTGCTGCTCACACGCAACAGGTGTGTGCAGTACGTCGTCGATGTCAGTGTCGTTCAGTTCTTTGTTATTCCGCTAGTTGACAACTTTACCCAAGAAAGTACGCGTTCCCCATATGGAAATCGTCCTCCAAGATATGTTCATATCTAGCGCTACATCACGGTCTTCGAACGGATCTTCACGCGCGAAGATATGTCCATTCCAAATGCAGCGCAACTTAATTGAGGAGCATTCATCGATGTTGTAAGGTATTCCTTCTCGTAATGATACACATCTTTATGGCCCGATACTTACTTGAAGATGTCACTTAAGACGGTAATGTGCAGTGAATATTAATATGATAATGAGAGCTCCGCTCCTCTGGCAAGACGGACCGAGATCATAATCATTACCCAACTGTGATCCAACATCAATCGATCCACGGTGTAGGGTATCGTCGGTGTTTACCTCCGCCAGGCTCAGACAACCTGCACCAGCACTGGACGTGGCCAGCTGCAAGAGGATCTAGATATCTCCGACGGATATGTATCACACAACTGTCGCGTGAAGTAAGAGCAATTGTCGCATGACTATGGCAATGTAGGTAGATTAAGTTGAGTAAGTGAAGTAAATGGAGTAAATGAAGTAAATGGAGTAAATGAAGTAAATGAAGTAAATGAAGTAAATGAAGTAAATGAAGTAAATGAAGTAAATGAAGTAAATGAAGTAAATGAAGTAAATGAAGTAAATGAAGTAAATGAAGTAAATGAAGTAAATGAAATAAATGAAGTAAATGAAGTAAATGAAGTAAATGAAGTAAATGAAGTAAATGAAGTAAATGAAGTAAATGAAGTAAATGAAATAAATGAAGTAAGTGAAGTAAGTGAAGTAAGTGAAGTAAATGAAGTAAATGAAGTAAATGAAGTAAATGAAGTAAATGAAGTAAATGAAGTAAATGAAGTAAATGAAGTAAATGAAGTAAATGAAGTAAATGAAGTAAATGAAGTAAATGAAATAAATGAAGTAAATGAAGTAAATGAAGTAAATGAAGTAAATGAAGTAAATGAAGTAAATGAAATAAGTGAAGTAAGTGAAGTAAGTGAAGTAAGTGAAGTAAGTGAAGTAAGTGAAGTAAGTGAAGTAAATGAAGTAAATGAAGTAAATGAAGTAAATGAAGTAAATGGAGTAAATGGAGTAAATGAAGTAAATGAAGTAAATGAAGTAAATGAAGTAAATGAAGTAAATGAAGTAAATGAAGTAAATGAAGTAAATGAAGTAAATGAAGTAAATGAAATAAATGAAGTAAGTGAAGTAAGTGAAGTAAGTGAAGTAAGTGAAGTAAGTGAAGTAAATGAAGTAAATGAAGTAAATGAAGTAAATGAAGTAAGTGAAGTAAGTGAAGTAAACGAAGTAAATGAAATAAATGAAGTAAGTGAAGTAAGTGAAGTAAATGAAGTAAATGAAGTAAATGAAGTAAATGAAGTAAGTGAAGTAAATGAAGTAAATGAAGTAAATGAAGTAAATGAAGTAAATGAAGTAAATGAAGTAAATGAAGTAAATGAAGTAAATGAAGTAAGTGAAGTAAGTGAAGTAAATGAAGTAAATGAAGTAAATGAAGTAAATGAAGTAAATGAAGTAAGTGAAGTAAATGAAGTAAATGAAGTAAATGAAGTAAATGAAGTAAATGGAGTAAATGAAGTAAATGACGTAAATGAAGTAAATGAAGTAAATGAAGTAAATGAAGTAAATGACGTAAATGAAGTAAGTGAAGTAAATGAAGTAAATGAAGTAAATGAAGTAAATGAAGTAAATGAAGTAAATGAAGTAAATGAAGTAAATGAAGTAAATGAAGTAAGTGAAGTAAGTGAAGTAAATGAAGTAAATGAAGTAAATGAAGTAAATGAAGTAAATGAAGTAAGTGAAGTAAATGAAGTAAATGAAGTAAATGAAGTAAATGAAGTAAATGAAGTAAATGAAGTAAATGACGTAAATGAAGTAAATGAAGTAAATGAAGTAAATGAAGTAAATGAAGTAAATGAAGTAAATGAAGTAAATGAAGTAAATGAAGTAAGTGAAGTAAGTGAAGTAAATGGAGTAAATGAAGTAAATGAAGTAAATGAAGTAAATGAAGTAAATGAAGTAAGTGAAGTAAGTGAAGTAAACGAAGTAAATGAAGTAAGTGAAGTAAATGAAGTAAATGAAGTAAATGAAGTAAATGAAGTAAATGAAGTAAATGACGTAAATGAAGTAAATGACGTAAATGAAGTAAATGAAGTAAATGAAGTAAATGAAGTAAATGAAGTAAATGAAGTAAGTGAAGTAAGTGAAGTAAATGAAGTAAATGACGTAAATGAAGTAAATGAAGTAAATGAAGTAAATGAAGTAAATGACGTAAATGAAGTAAATGAAGTAAATGAAGTAAATGAAGTAAATGACGTAAATGAAGTAAATGAAGTAAATGACGTAAATGAAGTAAATGAAGTAAATGAAGTAAATGAAGTAAATGAAGTAAATGAAGTAAATGAAGTAAATGGAGTAAATGAAGTAAATGGAGTAAATGAAGTAAATGGAGTAAATGGAGTAAATGGAGTAAATGAAGTAAATGAAGTAAATGACGTAAATGAAGTAAATGAAGTAAATGAAGTAAATGACGTAAATGAAGTAAATGAAGTAAATGAAGTAAATGAAGTAAATGAAGTAAATGAAGTAAATGAAGTAAATGAAGTAAGTGAAGTAAGTGAAGTAAATGAAGTAAATGAAGTAAATGAAGTAAATGGAGTAAATGGAGTAAATGAAGTAAATGAAGTAAATAGTAATGAGTAATAATGAAGTAAATGAAGTAAATGAAGTAAATGAAGTAAATGAAGTAAATGAAGTAAATGGAGTAAATGGAGTAAATGAAGTAAATGAAGTAAATGAAGTAAATGAAGTAAATGACGTAAATGAAGTAAATGAAGTAAATGAAGTAAATGAAGTAAATGAAGTAAATGAAGTAAATGAAGTAAATGACGTAAATGAAGTAAATGAAGTAAATGAAGTAAATGAAGTAAGTGAAGTAAGTGAAGTAAATGAAGTAAATGAAGTAAATGAAGTAAATGAAGTAAATGAAGTAAATGGAGTAAATGGAGTAAATGAAGTAAATGAAGTAAATGAAGTAAATGAAGTAAATGAAGTAAATGAAGTAAATGAAGTAAATGAAGTAAGTGAAGTAAGTGAAGTAAGTGAAGTAAATGGAGTAAATGAAGTAAATGAAGTAAATGACGTAAGTGAAGTAAATGAAGTAAATGAAGTAAATGAAGTAAATGAAGTAAATGAAGTAAATGGAGTAAATGGAGTAAATGAAGTAAATGAAGTAAATGAAGTAAATGAAGTAAATGAAGTATATGAAGTAAGTGAAGTAAATGAAGTAAATGAAGTAAATGAAGTAAATGAAGTAAATGAAGTAAATGAAGTAAATGACGTAAATGACGTAAATGAAGTAAATGAAGTAAATGAAGTAAATGAAGTAAGTGACGTAAGTGAAGTAAGTGAAGTAAATGAAGTAAATGAAGTAAATGAAGTAAATGAAGTAAATGAAGTAAATGAAGTAAATGACGTAAATGAAGTAAGTGAAGTAAGTGAAGTAAATGAAGTAAATGAAGTAAATGAAGTAAGTGAAGTAAATGAAGTAAGTGAAGTAAAGGAAGTAAATGAAGTAAATGACGTAAATGAAGTAAATGAAGTAAATGAAGTAAATGAAGTAAGTGAAGTAAATGAAGTAAATGAAGTAAATGAAGTAAATGAAGTAAATGAAGTAAATGACGTAAAAGAAGTAAGTGAAGTAAGTGAAGTAAATGAAGTTAATGAAGTAAATGAAGTAAATGAAGTAAATGAAGTAAATGAAGTAAATGAAGTAAATGAAGTAAATGAAGTAAATGAAGTATTAGAAGTAAATGAAGTAGATTCTAAAAGTTGACACCAATAACATCAATACACAAAATTGCCTGAACTAAGATCCTGCTAATTACAGACCAATTTCACTAACATGGATCATCTGCAAAGTTATGGAGCACATTAGTCTTAGCAATCTGGGGAAACACGTACAAAAACACAACATCATCATCCACTTCCAACACGGTTTCCGGTCAGGGCTGTCTTGTGAATCCCAACTCATCGAGACAGTCTATGACTGGATAACTAAGAGGACCCGGGTTCGAATCCTGTGCTGCGGTGTTAAAACCTTGGGCATGTTTTTTTCACTGTACATTGCTTCAGTTCACTCAGCTGTATACATGAGTATCCGGCTATAGACAGTGGTGGATATGTGTTCGTATCGTGCAGCCTTCGAGCATTAATTGTAGCATATGGCTGGATGCTTCCCGGAGAAATTGAGATAGCGTTTGATTGAACAGGTCTGTCAGGGAATTAAAGTGTAAAGCACTTTGAGCAGTCCTGAGGACTGGATATTGCGCTATATAAGAACTTCCCTTTACCTTTATTAACAGTGCCCTATCGGACAAAACATATGTTATATTCGGTGTACCACAGGGCTCAATCCTAGGACCTGTTATATTTTAGGCTTTATTAACTCTACATAAATTTCATAAACAACAATGTACTCCTACTTACTGATGACAACACCATATATCGTAAAATCACATCCGAAACTGATAGCAAAATCCTCCAATCTGACCTGATTACATTACAAACATGGCCCGATAAATGAGAAATGGAGTTCTCGTTGTTTTCCTCGTGTTGTCCCTGTCGTCAGGGCTGAGGTGACCATGGTTGTTGTCGTTTCTTTTCTCTCCTCACTTTTCTCTCACTATGGTCTCTATCACCAGTCTCCAACTCATTCTATCTTTTGCTGTTGTTCTCCATTCTCCTCCCACTTTATTCATAACTCTCTTAACACAGTCCCCCCCTCGCATTATCCGCCTTCCTTCCTCGCCTCCTTTTCCTTCCATTGTCTGGGTGTGTATTCTCTTTGCCAATTCTGTCTACATGTCAGTCACCTTTACGCCTACTCTTCACCAGTTTCTTCTTAAAACTGTCTTTCTTTTTCTTTCTTTAATATTAACATATCTAAATGTGTGCATCTCCCAAAAACAAACAACAACAAACCCAGACTACATTCATATTCACTCTATAGTATGCCACTCTCTCCAGTATCATTCACATTCACTCTATAGTCTGCCACTCTCTCCAGTATCATTCATATCCACTCTATAGTCTGCCACTCTCTCCAGTATCATTCACATTCACTCTATAGTCTGCCACTCTCTCCAGTATCATTCACATTCACTCTATAGTCTGCCACTCTCTCCAGTATCATTCACATTCACTCTATAGTCTGCCACTCTCTCCAGTACCATTCATATTCACTCGATAGTCTGCCACTCTCTCCAGTATCATTCACATTCACTCTATAGTCTGCCACTCTCTCCAGTATCATTCATATTCACTCGATAGTCTGCCACTCTCTCCAGTATCATTCATATCCACTCTATAGTCTGCCACTCTCTCCAGTATCATTCATATTCACTCTATAGTCTGCCACTCTCTCCAGTATCATTCACATTCACTCTATAGTCTGCCACTCTCTCCAGTATCATTCATATTCACTCGATAGTCTGCCACTCTCTCCAGTATCATTCACATTCACTCTATAGTCTGCCACTCGCTTCAGTATCATTCATATTCACTCTATAGTCTGCCAGAGTGGCAGACTATAGAGTGAATAGATACTGGAGAGAGTCTCCAGTATCTAGCCCCCCCATAGGTTGGATTAAAATTCGATTATAAACTAACCTGGGCATATCATATTACTGACTTGAATATGCCTCTCCTGTATGGAATCCACACCACGCAAACAAACTCTACATACCTAATAGCCACCCTTGGATGGCTCACTCTTGAGCGACGCAGAACTATTAAACAAGCCACGACATTCTTCAAAATATTAGATAACATCACCAACATGACGCCTCCACCGGGTTTATTCAAACGGTAACAACCCCGTGGCCATTACGTAAATACTAGGTGCCGGATCAACGCCGCAGTGTTCACTTTCTATCCCCGAGTAAGCGATCCCAATCGGGAATATGATCCCACCACAAATAACTGAAATAGAAAACCCTGTAGCATTTCAAGCAGAAATTCTGAACTTCCCTTTCACGACCCACCTAAATTGCCTGTAAAACAAGCACAAGCACAAGCACAAGCAGGCACCACACATTCCAGCGTTAACTCAAGTGTGGGCTGTTTGGAGCAAATTACCTAAGACCTAAGACAACAAGATTCATCCATGTCAAAATCCATTACTGTTTCCGTGTTATGATGGACAAAGTTACGGTGGATATGTCGGTTATAAAGATAAAACTCCGACATCCGATCCGTGAAGTGGCTTCTGTAAGTGTGACGGAGATGTCGGCCTATGAACTGGTAGAAGGTGTGGGTTCTGTAACATGTCGAAGCTGTCAAGCTTTAAAACCATGGACGGTGTACGTGTGTCAGGTCTGGATGAAGCCTACTGCAATCTGTTTATTTTACCTGGAAGACGGATGTGAGGGTTTGTGTATATATGTGTATATGTGTGTATGTGTAGATGTGTATATGTGTGTATGTGTGTATGTATGTGTGTATGTGTGTATGCGTGTATGTGTGTATGTGTGTATGTGTGTAGATGTGTATGTGTGTATGTGTGTATGTATTTATGGGGAATGGGTGTACCTAGTTCAAGTATCCTCTATTTAGGATTTTTAGAACATGAACAATTATCCTAATGCACTGGCAACGGAGTACAGGTGATGGGTGTGAATTCTAAACATCAGTCAGTTTAATCCTTGCCTGTAATTCGTAGTAACGTATGCATTTATGTATGTATGTATATGTGGAAATATGTATGTATGTATGTATGTATGTATGTATGTATGTATGTATGTATGTATGTATGTATGTAGTATGTATGTATGTATGTATGTATGTATGTATGTATGTATGTATGTATGTATGTATGTATGTATGTATGTATGTATGTATGTATGTATGTATGTATGTATGTATGTATGTATGTATGTATGTATGTATGTATGTATGTATGTATGTATGTATGTATGTATGTATGTATGTATGTATGTATGTATGTATGTATGTATGTATGTATGTATGTATGTATGTATGTATGTATGTATGTATGTATGTATGTATGTATGTATGTATATGTATGCATGTATGTATGTATGTACGTGTGTGCGTACGTGTGTGCGTACGTATGTACTTACGTACGTAAGTATGTACATGTGTGTATGCATGTGTGTATGTCGGTGTATATGTATGTATGCTCGTATACGTCATCACGTGTGAGGATTTTTTTCAATCGGAGTTTTGATTGCGGTTCTCCATAATCGAATTACCTTGCACGTTGTTCGTTCTGAGTATTAAACAAATCTCTGTTATCCGGGCTCTTTTTGTTATGGCCCTTTGTTATAGCCTTACTTTGTTACCACATTTATGGCGATTTGTGTGCCTGTTTTAATAATTCTCTTCTATATTATGACTTTTCCCACGTTGGTCGAATTCTTGTGAATCTAATTTAAGCATGATACAACATGTTGAATGTAGCTGTCACAAGTGTGCGGCCCCAGCGTCTGTTGTACGATTTACAAAGCATGGAACAATCGCAGCTTCCATGCACAGTGCACGCTGTCGGTTGCCACTTATCGGGATGGCAATGACGACGTATCATCTATGTAACGGGCTATACACTACCTAGTTATCCTTTCCGAAAGGTGTGTGCCAACAACGGTGGTTCATGCTACGGCTGTTCGCCCGAGTCATCTGCCCGTGCACCGCAATGTGTATGTGAATCGACCGGAAAAAGGTTTAAAAAAACTGATTTTAGCAATGATTAGCGGCTGACAAATACCGCAGCTGTTGGCGCGTGGCGGTGCGTACTGAATGCCAACGCGACATGATGTAGTGAGTGAGTGAGTGGACGCCCCGTTTCCTCGGCCCACAACAGTTTACCTTCTCCCCACGCTTGACGTATGGAACGAGTTGCAAAGGCCTAGGTTTACAATGTCAGCAGGTACAGTGGTTTTTGTAAGACGCTTCATTGACGGAATACCTGTGATGTTTGGTGAATGAACGAATGCAAGATCAGGGAACCCACAAGCACAGCACTCGGAGAAGAACTATGCTGACGAAACGGCAGGTATGTTTTCTAGCGCAGTGAGTTTCTTTCGGGGGCTGTTGATAATAGATGAAGGGTCCGCGAGGGGCAAGGAAGATTGTAATTGTATTTACATACAACCCAAATGAAGGCAAGAAACATATAATAATGTAAACAGAGCAGTAAGGGAAGAACATCATATAATGTTGTGTTCCTGCAGATACTTTCCCTCGTGTAACAACGATACATACACATCGCATTAATATCGCACCCATACATTAATGCCAATGAAAGTTCCACGATTTCTGTAGTCCTTATGGATGTTTGTATTGGACGCGGGGGACTTGTAGATAAATAAAGGTTGGGAACACCGCTGGTCTAGCGATAGGGAATTGCTTCAGACCTTTAAAGGTTCACGTATTGTAGAATGGGCGGCGAGAACTGTCGGCAAACTAGAGACTGTACTGGGAGCAGGGTTACTGCATGTAGAGACTGTACTGGGAGCAGGGTACTGCATGTAGAGATTGTACTGGGAGCAGAGTTATTGCATGTAGAGATTGTACTGGGAGCAGGGTTACTGCATGTAGAGATTGTACTGGGTGCAGGGTTACTGCATTATGTGATGCAGCGCTGTATATGAACATATCAATACACTTCTTGTAGGACGATTTCCAAAAGGGAACGCATACTGTGTTTAGGTAAAGGACGTCATTTTATATTGTTCACTAGCGGGATAAAAAGGAAGTGAACGAAACTGACATCGAATACGTAATGTACATACTTGTTGCGTTGAGAGGTGTACAGAATGGGACAGGAGTGGGGGACAAGATCAAAGGACTCAGGGAATTGGATAGTGTTGATAGATGAAATAGTGCAAGAAAGGTGAAAAAGAATTGCCACCCTAACGTATCCGTTTGGCTATGTTTACGCTGTGAGAATATTGTATGTAATTTCATCGCCGAATGTCAACAGATCAGTTGTGTTGACGTTCTCAAGTGGAGTGTTGTCAACTACACGACTGTAACAGGAGAACACGAGCTCAAGGCACGTGCATGTTTGACTGGCAGGACCTGCATTAGACTCCATTTCGCTGGTCCACAGTTGACCGTGTGTTGTCCTTCCTTGTTTCTGCCTATCGCGTCACTCCCATCCCAGGTGGCCATCGGGTTGTCTCCGTCCCTCGATTGTTTCTCTCACAAGTTAATGTCGCACTCTTCTGAGAGACTGCTGTATACAACTCCTGTAACACTGATCGCACAGTAATTACATTGAGTAATTTATTTGGTTTGTGTTTATTATAAAACTGCACGTCGCACGAAGAAGGGACACTTTTGAGAAAAACAATTATTTCACAAATCGTTCAACCAACATCGCGTGGAAAGTTACCCAATCTTCAAAAAGGCGACATTTACAAACTCCGCCAATAAGTGTCTGCCAAACAAAGATTGACTTGGTAAACTCGCCGTTTACTTGTTCTGCCTTTTTCGGACACAGAGAGTCTAGAAGGGCCAGGCGTGTCTCCACCGAGCCCAGCTTCCGCTAAATGCCTCGTACAACATCGCTACCTCCTGTAGACGCTGGTGTCGTCACGCAAGTGGGTTAATGCGACGGTAATGGACGCGTGAATCCGATGTAAGAACGAAGACACTAACAAAATGAGCCACTCAGAGGGATGTTGTCTTCTGCTTTACTGTGTTGACGTTGGCTGTCTAGAGAGGAGATGGCGCATTTCCTAATCTGGGAAACTGTAAAATGCCAGCTGAAAGCATGCGTGTTACTGATTGAAATTTACAGCGATTGATGGACTGGTATAGAAATCTAATAAATCACACAACACTTTGCGGCGATCCTTTCTTAGGACGAAATACCTACTGCACTCTACGCTAAGCGCTGCAAATCACGCTATACACGACGATCGCACGAAGTGCTGAGCACGCAGTCATTAACACAAGCGTGTCACTCCCGCGCTAAGACGACAAGCTCGTCGTATGCGTAACATGCGGGCGAAGTCGTAGCACTTTATGTGCGGCACAGGAAATGATGTATTGAGGATTGCACAATGGCTACAAAACACGCGTAGCCCTGCAACTCGCTGATTACTCGTCAAAAATGCTCTTCCAATTGCTCTTTTCCACACTCTTTGCACGTCTTTCACGACAGGCGTGAGTCCAGTCCGTCACCTCATTAGCGGCCGAGATTATTCATCTTCCATCCGTCATCTGCACTGGCAACTGAACCTGGAAAAGCACTCATTCACAGAAGCCGTAAGCTACATTCATCGATCATCAACATCTGGTAACATTGTATACGAGTTCTCATTGTGGTCTCATTCAAAACACTGTGAAAAAGGACTCGATGAGAAAAACTGTTAAAAGCAAATTAATATCTAAATGATACATGCAGTACTAACATGTTTTAATCAAAAAATTATTGTTTCCATTGTCCTTTAACATAGACGCAGTAAACATGGTTTTTCATTGGGCTGTATACACTGTAGTACGGATAAATGTCTTATACTTACGCGTGCATACAAACATCTTGCACCACATACCATACACCAGACATCACATGGCATCATACTTACACGCGCGCACGCACGCACGCACACATGCACACACACACACACACACACACACACACCACACGACACACACACACACACACACACGCACGCACACGCACACGCACATGCACATGCACTTTATCTCTCTCTCTCTCTCTCTCTCTCTCTCTCTCTCTCTCTCTCTCTCTCTCTCTCTCTCTCTCTCTCTCTCTCTCTCTCTCTCTCTCTCTCTCTCTCTCTCTCTCTCTCTCTCTCTCTCTCTCTCTCTCTCTCTCTCTCTCTCTCTCTCTCTCTCTCTCTCTCTCTCTCTGTCTCAGTATCTATATGTCTGTCTCCGTCTCCGTCTCCGTCTTCTCCGTCTCCGTCTCCGTCTCCGTCTCCGTCTCCGTCTCGTCTCCGTCTCCGTCTCCGTCTCCGTCTCCGTCTCCGTCTCCGTCTCGTCTCCGTCTCCGTCTCCGTCTCCGTCTCCGTCTCCGTCTCCGTCTCCGTCTCCGTCTCCGTCTCCGTCTCCGTCTCCGTCTCCGTCTCCGTCTCCGTCTCCGTCTCCGTCTCCGTCTCTCGTCTCTCTGTCTCGTCTCGTCTCGTCTCCTGTCTCCGTTCTCGTCTCCGTCTCCGTCTCCGTCTCCGTCTCCGTCTCCGTCTCCGTCTCCGTCTCCGTCTCCGTCTCCGTCTCCGTCTCCGTCTCCGTCTCCGTCTCCGTCTCCGTCTCCGTCTCCGTCTCCGTCTCCGTCTCCGTCTCCGTCTCCGTCTCCGTCTCCGTCTCCGTCTCCGTCTCCGTCTCCGTCTCCGTCTCCGTCTCCGTCTCCGTCTCCGTCTCCGTCTCTGTACGCACGCATAACACACGCATACACACCATCAGTTAGCCATATAAGAAGAAGCACTTCAGCGGAGTTTCGCAGACATTCATTTACATACGTCGTAGACAACACAAGTGTCTGCTTCTTCATTTCCATCGCCAGTAGACGCCCGAGTGTCGTTGGTCATTGTCCTGAGCCGTAGGTAGAAAGTTGATAGTCCTCAATTACGTCGTCGTCAATATATCGATGATAAACAGATTGACTCGGTTAGCGAACACGGCTAGTGGTGCTTCGTAATGGCTCGATAAGCGGGCGGACAGCGCGGCATAAGTAGCCTCGTCGACAAAGGCAGTCAGTTCTGGCATGGCGACCTAACGAGACAACACACGACTTTAGACATGCACGAGAGTAATGACAGCCAGATCTGTACTGGTGGCCCTGGAAGACGTTTCAGTGGTAGAGTGCGCGACAGTATTGCTGTAATGTGATAATGCAGTAGTCTATTAGTGTACTGATCATGGGTTTGTGTCTTTCTCATTCCGTATATTCTCTGTGGCATTGATTTGACTAAATCAACTACTGAAGTTCTCTCTTCGTTTGGCTCACCTTATTACGTCATGTCATCCAATCCTTGTATTCGCCATTTCACTCAATCATTCATACGTCGTCAAACACGCCTTCCTTTTATTTACTTTCAATATGTCCCTCCATCCACAATCGACATGTTTAATCCGAACGTAATTCGATCCTTCCATACACTCGTCCGTCCGTCCGTCCGTCCGTGCGTCTCCGTCCGTCCGTCCGTCCGTCCGTCCGTCCGTCCGTCCGTCCGTCCGTCCGTCCGTCCGTGCGTGCGTGCGTGCGTGCGTGCGTGCGTGCGTGCGTGCGTGCGTGCGTGCGTGCGTGCGTGCGTCCTATAAGCGTCATGATAATACGTGAATTCATACGTATTTCCTTCGCTCATCCTTTCTTCCATAATCTATTTTATTCAGTCATCAATCATTTTATTGTATCTATCCACCAATCCTTCGTTGCTTGACACTTAAATATCCGTCCTATTTCCCGTCGCTCCACAAATGAACCCTTCTTTTCTCTGCTCCCGTTGCTTCTTTCACTCAATATGTTCAACGCATCTTTCATTCGTCCTTCAATTCATTCTTCCATGCGTCCACGCTTCCTTCCCTCATTTCCCCGCCTTCGTCATATCCGGGTCTCCAGCAGTCGTCCGCCATTGACGCAGGTCACACAAATGTCTACAGCAATTCCGTGACATTGCTCGGCGTTATAACACATGACCGTTACTACGGACTCTCCAACATCCTCTGTCACGTGGTGTACATCAGCTGTTGTATATCAGAAATAATTCGTGTTAGTTAGTATGCTGCCGGCGTCCTCGACTTATTTCTGTTTCAGCAGATATGAGAAAACTACAGACATTTGCAAAATTCAATTATGATCGACCGGCATTAGCAGCTTGATACCGATGTACAATCTACCTTCTGAGCACGGTTCAAGGACAACTATTCAAAAGCACAACTACAGCCACTGGTAGACAATAGTAATGCATCAAACAAGGCGTGGCATGCAGCTAATAGCATTTAGCTAATCAGGTCACGTTATTATTAATACAATCGCTGCATTGTTCGCTCATCGTTCTAGAAATAGCCACAGGTGTAATGCAATTACTTATACCTGATCACTATATTAATTGATTACACCGATTAGTATATTTAATAATTACTTTGTCACGTTCAGGTCAACTTATTTGCTAAGTGGTCATTACATATACAACGCGCCATTACGAGTCTGCCTTGCGGGCGCGAGAGCTCGGTGTAGTCATTCAGTTGCAGTCCACTCATCTGTCTCAGCCGTTCCCTGTCGACAATGGGGTGAAGCTGGGGCGTGGTTTGGCCCCGAGTCGTTTGGCGCACTCCTCAGAGAAGCCTCACAACGTGCTAACATTGCTAAGCCAAGACTGCGTCTGTCTGAGGACCAAACGTGACACCAACATCAACGTAATGTCGCTCGAGGGCCAAAACAAAACGACAACTCGCGGGGTGTGCGAAGTACTCTGACCTGATCGTGCTGTTTCCTGTTCACTTCTGTTCCGAGGAACAGTCACACTTAATCCTAATTAGTTTCAGATACGCCTGCGTAGTCTGTCGTCTCAATATCAACATAAACAGATTGTTGAGATACGCGACTGAAGAAACCAAAAATAATCCTCAAAATTGCGAGAAAAAAATCTTATTGTTAAACTGTAACACGTCTCATGAGAGGTTAAACACTTGATTATGCAACACAGCAATATCTTTTGGAAGGCTTTGACTAAAAATCTGCAGTTTTGCAAATCGACACCACAAAGCAACACGCCTGTGATGGCCTGGACACGAGAATTGAATGATGTCCAGTGAACTTGGACACGTGAAGGTGATGTCCAGTGAACTTGGACACGTGAAGGTGATGTCCAGTAAACTTGGACACGTGAAGAGGATGTCCAGTGAACTTGGACACGTGAAGGTGATGTCCAGTAAACTTGGACACGTGAAGAGGATGTCCAGTGAACTTGGACACGTGAAGGTGATGTCCAGTAAACTTGGACACGTGAAGAGGATGTCCAGTGAACTTGGACACGTGAAGGTGATGTCCAGTAAACTTGGACACGTGAAGAGGATGTCCAGTGAACTTGGACACGTGAAGGTGATGTCCAGTAAACTTGGACACGTGAAGAGGATGTCAAGTGAACTTGGACACGTGAAGGTGATGTCCAGTAAACTTGGACACGTGAAGAGGATGTCCAGTGAACTTGGACACGTGAAGGTGATGTCCAGTAAACTTGGACACGTGAAGGTGATGTCCATTGAACTACGACACGTGAAGAGGATGTCCATGAGCGTCCCACAAATATTGTCCTCTAATGGGAGTTGACTGGAGGCTAACTAAAACCTGAGAGTAAAATATGTAACCAAGAGAGACAAGACACACTACAGCACCGACCATGTGGTCTTATTGCAACCGTTGACACAGTAGCATGGCGGACGAGCCAGGTTCGCTAGACGGCATGCCGGAAATCGACCTATATGTAGGAGCTGCAACAAGTCTTATCTGTCAAGACAGTAGCATGCCAATAGCTCATGTCCGTAGTTGTATCCTTCCGATTAACTGAAACAAAGTGACCTTGGTGTGATAAAACCAGATTGACATTGATATTTATCAATCGGGAGGCTCGAATGTTTCGTTAGCTGGGATGCTTGCATGTGCAGTTGTCCATGTCGTGTAGCATACGTGTGTCCAGATTTGTTACCAATAAGTTCAGCCTCCCCTCTTCGTACCCGTAAACCTGACGTGATGACAAACCGGTAAAGAATCGATATGGGCGCGAGAAACGGTAATTAGCAAAATGTATCGAGGAAATGGAAACAGCCAATTTTCCTTCGCAACGCGAGCCACAGCACGTAATTGAAAGCGGCGTCCTGGACGCCACAGCACGTAGTCGCAGCGCTAACCGCCAACTCTCTCAGCCTCGTCGTCACGACACCGTGCCTCCCATCGGAGTCTCTACACGTGTTTTTTTGCTATCAACTGAAAGATTATGTCTCTGCCATAGAGCGAACGCAACACTTTGCAGATTTGCAAAAACGGACACTAGTGAGTGAACGTTAGGCGTTTATATTGGCGACACGACACATGTTTGAAATGATATGTTACGGTGAAGTAGTTCGAGGTGATCCACAAAACTATCCCGACGTTGGAATATGCGACCAAATGTGTATATCTTATGTGTATATAAAATAATTAGTATTGATCGACAAAAACAAGGTGAACTACAGTTGCCAAAATGTGTTTTTGAATCTAGTAATCAGACTTTAAGTTTAACTGCGCCTACGCAAGTTGCTAGTGTTTGTCATTACCGTCGTGCATTGATGATTCAGTCTCCTGCCGCCCCCAGCCAGGCAAGCACATTTAATTACATCATGTGATAAGTTATTGATCTCCGGCCACTTACGCCGACACTTGCAATATGCATATAGAACGTCGCTGCCCGATTATTGTCATTTTGTAATTGTGTGTTAAATCAAATAAACCGCGCCGTGCAAACATAACACGTGAAGGACGCAAGCAGACACTCGAGCGTCAACGGCTTCTGTTGGGCTCATAAGTAGTATGGGGTTTCTCCTCACAGACATTTCCGTTCTATACTGGCTTCTTTAAGTCTGGCCAATTCCATTTGATTTGGTTTTAATGCAACTTGTTATTACCAGTTACAAAAACTTATTCTGGCAGTCTCACCGCAAAGACCTCAACGGCGAACGAATATGTGCACGTGAGACAGGTGATTCGTTTACCAGACTGAGCGAAGAAACCGTTTAACAGAAACCGGGCTGGAACATATCGGCCTTTCTGCTGTGATAGTACCAACACAAACGATACAAGGGTTCAGTTGGTTATCGTCAGAGGTATTACTCTTGAAATAGTTGACACACTCTAATTGAGGGGCGGATGTTCTCTCATGCTTTTAGTCACGTATGGTTCTTTGTGGGTTTCACTGCGCGTTGTAGCGAGAACGAACGAACGAGCTGGAGCCCTTTGTCGTGGGTGCGTCGTGTTTTCCCAGACAGTTGGCAGCGTGTAAGACAGATGTCTCCAGCCGAGGGTCTCGGGGCGTGGGGGCGCATACACCTCCTCATATTTTGCTTGAACAAATCTGAATGGAACATTTAGTTGGCAGTGTTTTGAGAAACCAGGGGAGCGCGTGCCCAGGGTTTGATGTCAATTGTGTGCATGTGAGATTTTTGGTGAGTTTGAAAGCTTTTTTTTATTAATTTGAAATATCTTGACTGGGTGTACGGCCCTTGATGAGGTCTTCAACTGATAGATTCGCTCTTTTTAAAGAGGCAACACGTCGACGTGACTGAAGACAAAGGATTGCTAGCGCAACCAATATGGTAAACACCAGACAAACGTGAACAACACTTAAAAAGACGAAAATTACAATCCAGATATGAACATCGGAAAATACGACGCAACATTACAAATATGTATAGTGCGTCGTACACCGCTGTCGGTGCAAAACAGAAAGAAATTGTAATAACGTGACATTTCAATTAAAGTGATATTTCGAACTTAAAACCCACGCACACCGCAAGAGGTTGGTAAGTGTAATTACGTATCAGGTGGAATGTTATAGCAACGTCCTTTGCGTACACAGCTCAGCGATAACATCAATTGCAGTTACGGCTTAGGTGCAATGTGACAGAGTGTTCAACTTACAAATCGGGTTATCCTGCGATGGACTATTTATTGAATTCTAGCCGTTAGCCAGGAATTGAGATTACTT
>JAODUO010001143.1:102500-117500 GCA_025642075.2 Ridgeia piscesae | reverse complement strand
TGTACACAAAATTAAAATTTGAAACTAACAACGAAATATTTTCATTGATGTTTTTGTGTATGGCATGTTTCTTGTAAGTTTAATTTTGAATACTTTTAGTGTATAGTATTGTCTGATAGCAAGTGTGTCGTTGGTTAATATGTTGTTTGAAAGAGCCAATCTGAGGCTAGGTGAGGTTAAGACGAGATATATCATCTTCTGACAGATCCTCTCCGGTTCCTTCCTGTATCTCCGCAAAGTTATGAATTCACGTTACAGCCAAGGTAACCATGACAACTGGTTGACCACTTGTTTTGCCTTGCAGTGTAAAGCAACACGTTGCATATTATCTCTGTGCTATAGCGGTCATTCCACATAGCAACTGCGACACGTTTACAGTTGTCTA
The DNA here is from genome assembly GCA_025642075.2 of Ridgeia piscesae. Lineage (NCBI taxonomy): Eukaryota > Metazoa > Annelida > Polychaeta > Sabellida > Siboglinidae > Ridgeia > Ridgeia piscesae. The sequence continues at coordinate 117,115 of JAODUO010001143.1, read as the reverse complement.
ATACTACCAATTTATATTGCAACATTTAAGCTAATTAGTTACATTCTCGATCGTTGTTGTTGAGCCCAGATCGGGTGATGGTGAAACGTTGTTTGCGAGCGAGTACACAAGACCGAGATGGAGCCGTTTTCCGTCCAATGCACTAATCACCTTGTCCACGTAATCGTGTTAGTGCCTTCTCGGTCGCCACAGTTTGTCCAATGTGTGTACGCTCGCCTCCACTCGGCCTAAATAGGGCATAATATAATTCCCGCGCGAGTTCGCGTCTGACACGAGTTAACGACGGCCATGTACAAGAGAAGCAGACGTTCTTACGATTTGGCTGTTAATTAATCATTAGCGGCATTAGCGCGGTGTGCCCCAGTCTGCGACTGATTTGTGTGTGAAATTTATGATAACGTGATTGAGACAACTGTATTGTGTTTGCAACAAGCTTTTGTTTATTTTTAACTCGGCCAACTGATTTCGACCGTTGTGTAATATATAATATATATATATATATATATATATATATATATATATATATATATATATATATATATCACACACACACACATCGCCACTGTTTTAAAATCGTGCCAGTTAGTTTTGAGAATGTTAACGCAAATGTTCTCTTCGTTACGTATCTGCCAGTCCGACCAGGACGCTCTCTGTACACCGGAGACACGGTGTTCCTGACATATGCTGCCAACTTGCAATCAGAAATGTATTCCCGGGCACCGCAGAAATATCTCTATCTGCTAATGGACTATCCTCTAGTAATAGCAGGACTTGTCAAGATGATAGTGTTCGGGAAAGAACGTATCGTCTGAGTAAACACTGTTTGTTGTAGTCGTACACACTGAATTCGGATGTATAATAAACGTGTGTCTCACAGTACACACATTCGTTATGAGAGTGGTGTACGTGCGTGCGTGCGTATGTGTAAGTATGGGTCTGCGTGTGTTCACGTGTGTGTGTGTGTGTGTGTGTGTGTGTGTGTGTGTGTGTGCGTGCGTGCGTGCGTGCGTTTTGTGTGTGTGTGTGTGTGTGTGTGTGTGTGTGTGTGTTTATGTGTTGTGTGTGTGTGTGTGTGTGTGTGTGTGTGTGTGTGTGTGTGTGTGTGTGTTGTGTGTGTGTGTGTGTGTGTTGTGTGTGTGTGTGTGTGTGTGTGTGTGTGTGTGTGTGTGTGTGTGTGAATGAATGTTGTGTGTGTGAATGAATGAATGTATGAAACATACTTCATAGTCATAGTTTAATAATAACATTGAAGTGTCAGCAAATTTACATTTACCTCGTTAAGTAGTTTGTTTTCAAATGTACTTGTAACGAATTACATTTTTTAAATTACTTTACTTGCAACGATATTTTTTCTTCTTCTTTTTACTTCTATATCTAGTCTACTTTGCTGAACGTTTATATATTTACCAAGTTTACAATTGCCAACGACTTCGGACTGACGCCCGTCATTATGTCACTGCTGCCCGTCACTGTGTGGCCGTCACTGCTGCCCGTCACTGTATGGCCGTGCTTTGTTCATGGCATTCATCGTATTTTACCATTTCACATGGTGCGCGGTGGAATCTTTAAAATGATGACCACTGTTACGAGCTAAACAAAGTTATTAACACAGTTAAGGCACTAAATCTACACCATTGAAGGAGTATCATAAGAACGTAATATTAAATACACATTGTATAACCTAAGGACAGGCACCCTCCTTTCAGTTACCCTCACACATGGAGTAATTAAAAGGTAACCCAAGTTATAATAAATTGCATATTGTTTTAGTAGTGATATTGGATGTGTTTCTGCCTGCTCCCTGTCTTAATGGAACAACAATGTTTGATCGTGAATACATTTCAGGAAACACATTGTGCTGCTTGGATTTGATCAAATAATTCCTTTCAGCCAACGTACCTTATTTAATTGATGTTGTGCATAAAACAACACAGTAGGGACGATAGTTAGACCGACGTCACACTTTGTTCGTCCATATCTATATTTGTTTGTAATACCAGTATTCTTTATTATGCAATAGTATACGGAGAAACCAGTGTGTCCTGAAATTTATTATATTCACTAAATACTCTGACTCTATGAGAAGGTGACTATAAAAAATGTCATATACAATGCTACGTATCTTAACCAGACATTCTACACAATTGTATGTGTACATGAACATAACAGCCATGTACTAAATTTAGGCACTTACTCTCGCACACATAAACTTAAACTATGTCAGAAAAACGCTTTTGATGTTTCCTCTTTAAAATGCAATAAGAATTACATGGTGCTGCATATAACAACTACTTTAACATAATTGGTCTGTTAGACATGACTGTGTACACAAATGACACTGAATTGTGCACACTCCACATGGTAAACGGACCATCCAGCAGACACATAACCAGGGAGCCGTGGTAACTTACGTAGTGTCATTGCAGTCGATGGACGACGACGTCACGTGGTCTGTCGACTGTTCCGTGTGTCTGGTATTACAATGCGTCGGATTGGTCGAATAATTGCCTAAAGTCACGTGAGCCACCAGATAATATGGGCCACCCGAATAACTAAGAAATGGTACAACAAACGTTGCCGTCTATCGTTTAGGTACTGAGCTAAGGAATGTAGCGGAGCAGACCGCCACAATTGTGAGTGGCAAGACGACAAAATATACAAATATTTACCTTAATAACAATTCATAACATTTCTTACGATTTCCCTATGTTGGATGAATGCATATAAATTGTATATATTTAAAAAATCTATATCAACATGAATGACATTTTATGACGACTTAGTTAACGTGGCAGATAATGCAACCAAATCATCCCGCTTGTAGCCAAAAAGGAAGTGATATACCTTCTGGGCAATATTAGCCACCTGACGTTCAGATAATATAAGCATGAGCTCATATTACGTTTGCTGATTAATATCGCCTAAGAAAAAGAAAGTGGCTCATGCTAAAATCGTCCCCGGGTTCCTTAATAAATCACAACTTGAAGCATGTGAAGCCGTTACATCCTAGACAGATCTTAAGTTAGTACCAGAAGTTTACCAAGCTAGAACGAAGAAACCCAAACGCAAACGGTCGCCTACAAATAGTTGTACAGAACCCCAGGGCACAAAGACTGTGAAACAGTTAGGAAACACTGCCAGTGGTGACGAAAATCGGGGTGCCGAAAATCCGATATGTTCATAATGCCACGGATGTTACTTGTCATTCCCACTGAGGGAATGGATCAAGTGTAATAAGTGCGATACATGTTACATGCTCTGGAGCTGGTTAAAGGGTGAGGGTATTCAAATGTGATTTGTGTTAAGTTCTCGGTGAGGCTGTTCTGGATACTGTTGTATCAGCACACTTTGCATCTCCGAACAAGTTTATTGTAGTGTGTGTGTGTGTGTGTGTGTGTGTGTGTGTGTGTGTGTGTGTGTGTGTGTGTGTGTGTGTGTGTGTGTGTGTGTGTGTGTGTGTGTGTGTGTGTGTGTGTGTGTGTGTGTGTGTGTGTGTGTGTGTGTGTGTGTGTGTGTGTGTGTGTGTGTGTGTGTGTGTGTGTGTGTGTGTGTGTGTGTGTGTGTGTGTGTGTGGGTGTGTGTGTGTGTGTGTGTGTTTGTGTGTGTGTGCGCGTTGTGTGCATGTTCATAATTATGTGTTGTAATATTTAGCGAGCTTGTATTACTCTTGCATTGGTGCGTGTGTGTCCATCTTGGGTCATATGATCACGTATGCTCATATTACTAATGGGGCATGCTCATATTACCAACACTTGTTTTAATATGAGCCATTTGGGGACACAATTATCCCCCTTTCTCGTTAATAATGTAAACAACCTACGCATGCAATAATGCACACAACAATAATCTATCACCGTACCTTTCACTTCATAATTTCATAGAGCACATAACTAGTCATGCAATGGCTCATATTACTAGACTTCTCCGTATACAACTCTCCGTTTCATCGTTTCAGACCATGTTCCGTGGCCATTTCAACCTCGCCGTCCATCTGACAATCTCTTGACCGTCCGTCTGACTGTCCCATGACCGGCCGTCTGATCTCCCCAAGGCTGCCAGCCTTACTGCTTCAAAACCGTCCGACTGATCGCCTGAGGGTCTAATAGCCTCAAGACAGTCCGTCTGACCACCGCGTGACCGTCCGTCTAACCGTCTCAGCCCAACACTAGTCCGTCGTTTCATGGTCCTCGTCAGACGACGCCTGTCTTAGATATGAGTCTACCGACAACATCGTACGAACTGATGGCTCGATACTGGGACACCACAACCCCTTCCACCAACATCTCGTTCAAACTCTCGTGGAACAACACGTCACGTGACGACACGGATGGCGTCAGCATGTTGTCTTCGGTGATCATTGGTATAGTGCTCGGGTGCGTGACAATAGCAACGATAGTTGGCAACTCACTCGTGTTAGTTGCCGTCTTCGTGAATTCGCACCTGCGAGGGACCACTCATTATTTCATCGCCAACCTGGCGGCCGCTGACCTACTTCTTGGCACGACGGTGCTGCCGTTCAGCGTCAGCCTCGAAGTGCTAAACTCGTGGTTGTTTGGCGAACTGTTCTGTGACGTGTGGGCCGCCATGGACGTATTGTGCTGCACGGCGTCCATCATGAGTCTGTGTGTCATCAGCATTGACCGCTACATCGGCGTCACTCGACCCCTGCAACACTCGTCCATCTTGACCACAAGTCGCGCTGCGTTCATCATCGTCCTCGTGTGGATTTTGTCCATCGCCATCTCCGTCGCTCCTCTCTTCGGCTGGAAGGACGCCGCCTCCGACGACCCGAGTGTGTGTGAGGTGACGAAGCAGCTCGGCTACGTGCTCTTCTCCGTCGCCGGCTCCTTCTACATCCCCCTCGTCATCATCCTCCTCGTCTACTGGCGCGTCTACCGCGAGGCGAGGCGCCAGTCTCGGTTCCTCAGCACCGGCGTGAAGACGTCCAAGTGCGACACGAAGCAGGCGGAAGTGACGCTGAGGGTGCACACGGGGCGCACGCGCAGGAAGGCGTCGACCGACTCGATGGGGCAGCAGAACATGCAGGTGCGCGTCGCTTCCGGTGGCGTACCCGCACAGCAGAACAACAACACGCGTCGGCGGCTGCAGAGCAGACTGACGATGGCCGGCAAGATCGCGAAGTTCAAGCGAGAGAAGAAAGCCGCCAAGACACTGGCCATCGTCGTCGGGGTCTTCATCATCTGCTGGCTGCCCTTCTTCTTCGTGCTCCCGCTAGGTGAGTCGAGGCGCCAAATAGTGTGTCTCTCTTGTTACTGCATAAACCTTTTCTCCCGCTCCATGTCCTTTCCCCCCCCCTCCCCTCCCCCGTCTCTGTCTTCTCTCTCTCCCTCCCCTTCTTTCTCTCTCCCTCTCTCCCTCTCTCCCTCTCTCCCTCACTCCCTCACTCCCTCTCTCCCTCTCTCCCTCTCTCCCTCTCTCCCTCTCTCCCTCTCTCCCTCTCTCTCCCTCTCCTCTCCTCTCTCTCCCTCTCTCCCTCTCTCCTCTCTCCCTCTCTCCTCTCTCCCCTCTCCCCTCTCCTTCCCCCTCTCTCTCCCTCTCTCCCATCTCACTCCATCCTCACTCTTTCTTCCCCATGTTTATATGTTCTCCCTGGCACTATCATGCCCTCTTTATGCGTGGTACGTGTTATATATTTCATATATCTTACCTCCCTATCGCTCCACCAACTTTCTGCTCCGTCTCGTCTCTATATCTCGCTGTACTATGGCACTATTTATCTTCTTCTTTCACTTACTCTCACCCAATTCACAAGACAACACGTATACACATATACATTGGTCACACTTCCCCGTTGATGTGTATTCCAGTCATCTCCCTACTGCAGAGGTGCAGTCATGAGGGTCATTGCGTAATAAACGGCTGTATTTTATCTTAATTATCTGCCGGCGGTCCTTTGTCGACGACGAATGCAGCCAGCAGATAATTAACATCATAAGCACTGCGTGCGTGCCTGCGTGTGTACGTATTTACGTGCGCACGGCATGGATGGCGACTCCGTGATTACGGTAAAGCTTCAACCACCAGTAGTTGCAGTCTGAACGTCGCGTGCTTGAGAGCGGTAAGCCGGTGTCGTGTGAGAAGTCGTTGCCACTGCCGCTGATCACAGCTCCCACACAGACTGTCGCTGTCGTCACTGACGGCACGCTTTGGTGTCCACGTCACGTCCATTGACGTCATTAATCTGTCCCTACTTTGATGTGGCAGGCGCCTTGAAATAGTTAGTTCTGTTAGGCTATGTGCTGTGGGACATCTCGTCCACTCATCCCTTCTCAGACGTTGTCCGACATCACCATGAGGACAAACACCTACCCGAGGTGATGTTATGACGTGACAGCTGCAGCGGAAAAGCTTGTATCGCAGACTTATCTCGATATACAAACCTCTGGATGTTATTACACACTGTACATACCTTGGTACTCATTGGCAGGAGGGCATACATTAGCGCCCTGTGCGGACCTTGGCTAGCCAGGTCTGTTTTAAATTTAGCCGGCCGGTCCTGAGTTGAAATATTAAACTCTGTGTGATTTGCCCGTACCTGACGCATACATCCCGGGTATTGGAAATGTTCTGGGTAATAACAATATGAATTGTTATTATAATAATAGCCACACATCACCGGCTCATAGCTGGGGATTTGCATGGTTCCTGTGAGCAGTTGTTTTTAGGGAACCCCATTCCTCTAAAATGCCACCACCGGAAATGTCACCTTTGGATCACGTGTCATCTCCATATTGTGGATCACGTGTCATCTCCATCATATTGTGGATCACGTGTCATCTCCATATTGTGGATCACGTGTTATCTCCATATTGTGGATCACGTGTCATCTCCATATTATGGTTCGTGTAAGGCTTTCACAAAGCGGTGGAGTACTATTTTGTATTGTGGTTGGAATACGGCTTTAATATTATGTGTTCCCCGTTATATCGTTAGGGTAAACCGATAACGCATTTATCTTGTGGATTTGATGCAATTCGATTTAGTGATCATTCCCAAATGTAAAAGGTGCTTCGGCAGTCACTGTCAGCTCGCTACGTACACGCTGTGCTTCGGCAGTCACTGTCAGCCCGCTACGTACACGCTTGCTTCGGCAGTCACTGTCAGCCCGCTACGTACGCGCTTGCTTCGGCAGTCACTGTCAGCGCAGTACACGCTGCTTCGGCAGTCACTGTCAGCCCGCTACGTACGCGCTGGCTTCGGCAGTCACTGTCAGCCCGCTACGTACACGCTGGCTTCGGCAGTCACTGTCAGCCCGCTACGTACACGCTGGCTTCGGCAGTCACTGTCAGCCCGCTACGTACCGCTGGCTTCGGCAGTCACTGTCAGCCCGCTACGTACACGCTGGCTTCGGCAGTCACTGTCAGCCCGCTACGTACACGCTGGCTTCGGCAGTCACTGCGCCCGCTACGTACACGCTGGCTTCGGCAGTCACTGTCAGCCCGCTACGTACACGCTGGCTTCGGCAGTCACTGTCAGCCGCTACGTACACGCTGGCTTCGGCAGTCACTGTCAGCCCGCTACGTACACGCTGGCTTCGGCAGTCACTGTCAGCCCGCTACGTACACGCTGGCTTCGGCAGTCACTGTCAGCCCGCTACCTACCGCTGGCTTCGGCAGTCACTGTCAGCCCGCTACGTACACGCTGGCTTCGGCAGTCACTGTCAGCCCGCTACGTACACGCTGGCTTCGGCAGTCACTGTCAGCCCGCTACGTACACGCTGGCTTCGGCAGTCACTGTCAGCCCGCTACGTACGCGCTGGCTTCGGCAGTCACTGTCAGCCCGCTACGTACACGCTGGCTTCGGCAGTCACTGTCAGCCCGCTACGTACACGCTGGCTTCGGCAGTCACTGTCAGCCCGCTACGTACACGCTGGCTTCGGCAGTCACTGTCAGCCCGCTACGTACACGCCTGGCTTCGGCAGTCACTGTCAGCCCGCTACGTACACGCTGGCTTCGGCAGTCACTGTCAGCCCGCTACGTACACGCTGGCTTCGGCAGTCACTGTCAGCCCGCTACGTACGCGCTGGCTTCGGCAGTCACTGTCAGCCCGCTACGTACACGCTGGCTTCGGCAGTCACTGTCAGCCCGCTACTACACGCTGGCTTCGGCAGTCACTGTCAGCCCGCTACGTACACGCTGGCTTCGGCAGTCACTGTCAGCCCGCTACGTACACGCTGGCTTCGGCAGTCACTGCCACGCCAACACAGCCGTGGCGGACGATTCCGACGATAAAAAATGTAACAAACGCACGCATCAGCATCTTCTCTCTCGAGACTATGCAACAATATCATTATAGAAAATATTAATTACTGTTCGATCTATACTATATGTATATATGTTGTTTTCTCTCAAATATGTCACTAACATTGATTGCGTATTCAAATGAAGTATTTATAACCGTTCCCAGAAGCAATCAAGTGAGAAATTCCATTCGGCAAACGTGAGAAGTTGCACCTGTCTTGACTCCGAGTGGCGCCTATCGTTTGGTATGTGTAGAAAAAATAGCAAAATTCCTCCTGTAAATCGTCAAAATATTCATCAACTTGTAAGTAAAAGTATATGTTTCGTTTACTCGCCAGATGGCGTCAGAACAGGTTTTTATTAATAGTTGTGTTCTAAGAAAAATCAATTGACCATGCAAGCTATATATATAATCGAAATATATCGTTTTTCCTTGCTCATAAATAACGTTACGAAACTCATTTCACAAAGGTGCTTTGCTAAAACAAGGTCTCAATACGTCAATAGTATGGCAACAGGTTATTGGAATATTCCTAACTTAATTGCACCCAAAACGCACGTGCTGCGCGTTTTTAGTGCAATTACTGTTGCTCCTCAGATCTATCAGTTCCCCTCGCACCTTCATTCCTAGTACTGCTGCTCCTGTAGAATAACAGGCGGGATGACAGATCCAATCATACAGTTGCACGTTGTTTATCTTGAAGTAAAGCTCCAGATGTATGACGTGGCTGACATGCAAGCGGCGTGCGTTGAAGCGAACGGATAAGACACGTCATGAAGAAGTGCCCGCTGATTGCGTCAAGAGAACCTAGGTCCCCGCAATCCTCATGTCAAGTGTCAGCATTAGTTCAAGTTGACCAACTCACAGCAGTAGAACTATTAATAATTTGACAACATATTCTCATCGCGATAATGCATTTCGTTGAGTCAATTAGTTCAAATATTTCAACCATGCTCGCCAATTTTTCCACTCAGTAATTCTTTTATATCAAGATGTGATTCGTTGTGCAGCCTGACAAACTGTGGTAGCTTCTGTCTGAACTCAGCAGTAGTCGCTGCACCGTATCTGCGAAAGTCAACAAGTTGATGTAAGCGAATAAGGATCTATATAACACCTCTTCTCAGAGTGTACGAATAAAAGGCGCGACTTAATAAACATTGCGTGATGTTAACGACTTCAAGCAAAACCGAGTGTTATACTGGTCCGGCTGCTGTCCTATTGGTTGGGTGTTGTCATACTCTTTTGTGCCAGCCTCGGTGCTCGTCCTCGGTGTCTCATTCGTGTTCCTTCCTTTGCACTGTTGTCTCCACCGAGTGTCTTCACACCTCGCGGTAGGAAGGCAGACTATCCTAAGTGTTTAAGTGACGGTGTGCACAATTACTTTCTTAACGGAATTATTATTCAGTTGCTGGTCCACGTGAAGCGGCTTGAGTCAGCAGTGTTCCAGCGACGTCAATTAAAGTATTGCATTTACGGGAAAATCATTCCCATAAAACTCCAACAAATGTGACGCTTCTTTACGCATTCCACATCACACAAAGAACTTGATCACAGAGTAACGTTAGAGAAGCACCAAATCTCGCCCACACACACGTAGTTCGCGCATTTGAAATACCGCGATGAACATGCATGTTTTGCCATTTTCATTCTGTACCACATAAACCTGAAATTGTATAAATGTTAAATGATGTTTCCCCTCCACGTCATTAATGCCATTAATATAATAACACTTAACTTATATTTGCGATGTTGAATTAATATATATATATAGATTTATTTTGTTATTCTGTCATTAAAATACTGGGTGACGTAGCTCCGCGTGGCATTGCATTATCCTATTGAAATATGATTACGTCCTACTAGAAACACTTGGGCCTTCTTTGTTTCATTTGCACAAATGGTTCAAAGGTTGCTTGAACGTGGCATAATTTATTTTATAGTCATACGTAGTAACTATCAGATTCGGTATTACATAACCGTCGATTGCTGTGTCGTGCTTACATTTATCGAGGCGTTAAAGAATATCAGGGTGATGTTTCTGCACTTGCGCATATCTACGGGAATACATTTAGCACCACCTACAAGTACCAACACTTACGATTACTCCCGACGTTATATTTTATCCAGAATGTTATGCCTATATGTAAAGGTTATATTTGGGACCAATAGATCAAGTGCTTAACAAATCAAATATATATATATATATATATATATATATATATATATATATATATATATATATATATATATATATATATACTATATTGTATGGCTAAACTCCACTTCCAATTACACATTGTTCGTATCACTTTACAAATCCATTGGAATAATCCTAATTTTTTTTAATACATATTAATATTAGCATAATACACATAAATTTAGAAATAAAATATATTAGAATAATATTCTTAATAAATAAAAAAGTCTAAGTAGAATTAGACACATTATTTCAGCTGAACTAATGTCAATAGGTATAATGAATATATAAATAGGTTAACATACAAAATTGATAACAATAATGCAAATATTAAACTATTACGCGAGAAAAGACAGTCGAAATAAATGAGTCTTTAGGCGTGCCTTGAAAGTTGCTAAACAGGCAGACGTCTTAATGTAATGTGGTAAAGCGCTGCTCCATAAGGTCACTGCTGAGACCGCAAATATATTATAATATTAATCACACGTACGTTAACATTTCAATTGATATATATATATATATATATATATATATATATATATATATATATATATATATATCCAATGACATCCTAAAATTAATAATGGTGTTTAATATTATTTTAGACATATTATCTAACCGCTCTTTTTGCCTTTTGGGTGCACAGTGAGGAACAAGTATCGACCTACGTACTTACGTGAAAAGGTAGGCTAAAATGTTCCGATATGTTCGTGCGGGTGTGATGAGTACAATACACAATACATAAAATATATAATTAATTTACGTTTATGCTAATACTACTTGCTTTAGTAGCTGATTTGATTAAAATTTAATCACCGTACAAATCATTGACTTGTGTGATGCTGTCATTACTAGAGCATTACATAAGCGCGTCTGGCCATTTGAAAACATTTTATTAATATTACAGTGACAATGTCAGTGACAGCAGATGTAGGTCAACGCTGTCGGGTCTCACACTCAGTCTGGAGAAGACGGGGAGATGTGGGTTAGCTCGGAGTAAAAACACTGGATACACACCATGAGGGGGAGAAGCTAAAATAGACAGATTATGTACCTGGAGGATGACCTGACAGAGAGCTTCAAGAAGAAACGGGTGAGGGTTAGTTGAAGTGGCCCGCACCCAGAACGGGTGGAAGGAGAGCGGTTGGCCGGAAAAATACTCGGGAAGTACACGGGAAAAGGAGGCAATGGAGCAACATTTGGATAGTGCACGTCATTGTTTGTGTAATGCGCGATAGTAGTGCCGACTGTCAGTTTTGTAAGCAAGCGTAAATGACTAACTCCCGGGTGCGCAGAAACTTCACTCGCATGCTATTTAACGCGGGTGCCGCAATCCGTTAACGTACCAAGTAGCAACTAATGACGACTAACTCGCGCACGCGCAGCTATATCACCTGGGTGTTATATAACCCCGGACAAAGGGTAAGCGCTACAACGGAGACAAAGGACGATAATGTCCGGCTGCCCGACTTCGGAATTTCACGAAAGGGCAAATTACGTTATAATGAATTCCATGTGCACAACCGTCATACGGAACAACCCAACTCGCTCTCACTAACATAAGCTGTGCTCAGACATCCTCGCTTGGAATGATCTCGCAAGTCAACATGCCACTGGAAATACTGCGTTAATTTGCTTACCATAAAATTCTGCGTAACTCATCAACAGAACGAAGACAGATGTTTGTCAGCCACTGAGACGCTGATGGCCTACCCACAGTTGGTTGTCTGTATAAACCATAAGTGTTACCACGTCAAGTAGGATGCGTTAACAGTGTTCCAGAGGCGCTAACTATAGTCAGATGACGGGTAGTCACTTCCTGTAACAAGCAGTAACGAGCGTCGGCGTCTATCCAATCTACCTGCGAGCAATCGTCTCGAAGTTAGGTCGCCAGGGGAGATGGTCTTTCGTCGCATCCACTTGGACGTGGTCATTTGTGTAGCGTTCGCGATGACATCCTTCCTATGTACGCGGCCGTGCACAGATTTGATTGGTGCAATTTGGTCAGCGAGAAACAAAATGCATCCTTTGTCTTTTTTGCATCTAACACAGATAATACAAACTAACCTGTTATGTTTCACCAGAATGTTTACCGCTTACCAGAATAACCTTGTAGAATACACACGGACAGCGCCATTGTGACGAAACGTCTGACGTCACCAGTGTCTATTCAGTTCATTTTGCCACTCGTAAAACTGAGGGCATCACTCTAGTTTGCATCGGCGAATCTGGTTTGACCCTGAAACTACAACATCTGTTTTGTCCATAATAAAACTGTAACTATGAATCGATGGAATACGACAAATCAATACCTGAGCCGGATATATTCGTACATATGTCGTGAAGATATGAACATTCGACGTCTGACCGCAAAAAACATGGTCACAGAAACGTTATTATTGGTCGTGTATCGGTGGAATGATTCAATATGTCAGCCGTCGGGAATTGTGAGATTTCATTAAAACCTCCCCTTTTAACAATGCGTCATGATTACACAGCAGGCGTTATATTCCTGATTACATAGCAGGTGTTATATTCCTGATTCCATAGCAGGTGTTATATTCCTAATTCCATAGCAGGTGTTATATTCCTGATACATAGCAGGCGTTATATTCCTGATTCCATAGCAGGCGTTATATTCCTGATTACATAACAGGCATTATATTCCTGATTACATAGCAGGCGTTATATTCCTGATTACACAACATGCGTTATATTCCTGGTTACATAGCAGGCGTTATATTCCTGATTACACAACAGGCGTTATATTCCTGGTTATATAGCAGGCGTTATATTCCTGATTACATTTTTGCTGTGAAAGTGTGTTTTGCTTATTTTTGGACTCTACAAGTCACGAGCTTTAACACGATACACCTGGTAAAATACCTTTGGTTGTTTTTTACTCTATTGTCTATTCTGTTTATACATTGTTTCGTAAATGCAAGTATTTTATTATTTTGTGATTGTTTGTCGAGGAAGCTCAACTGAACATTGAAAACTGAGATTGTAAATTATGTATTTCTGCCAAAATCACAAAACGAATGGAATATGAACTAGACCATAATTATTGATGAATCGTGGGCAGAATCAGCCGGTACTACTTAATACCCGTCCACTGTCGTAGGTCACAATTGGATTTGTTTCTTCTAAACAAGCATCCGTGAATGATAAAAAAAAATTACAAATAAATCAACTATGCAATTTTTATTATTAATATTTTTTATATCACATATCTGATGGACGACACGAATCCAGACAATACAACGGTTTACTGTGCAGATGACAATTGTGTTTATTTTATTGCCTTGGAAATACAAAGCATAGCTCGATCAGGAAGCATCAATAAACAGTTAATTAGATCAAATGTTATGCTCTTCATTATTAATTTATTGCAACACAATAGTAGCCGCATTGACTGTTTGGCTTCACACTTCATTCTCGAGTAATTAGACATGTCAAGTTAAATGCACATGTGTTGAGTTAAGCTTATATTGTTACGGCTGTCGCTGCATCTAGTGTTGTCACTCGGGATATATGACTTCATTGACCACCATCAACATGGCGGTGTCATTACTGCGGCGTGAATACAACAGGGACTTGATAGTCATTCTATGACAAATTCGTCGTTATAGTTGCAGAGTAAATGCGACTAAACTGGCATTCACTTATTATTAACATGTTGTATTCGGTGTTTCTATTGCAGAATCAATGGTAACTAGTATTAATGTATGGATTCATCGTGCTTAAGCATCTTAAGTGTGTCTAGTATCAGGTAGTATTTCCTGAATTCGTTGTCACTACTAATGGTGACTACACTGAGTTGATGGTAGAGTGGTGTTGAACACTGGAGGGAGACAGACGGATGTGTCTGTGATTCGTTCTAATTGTGCTGGCCACTGACGGTTACAGTGAGTATTCTTAATTACAAGGATTGTTTCTTGTCGTCACCGATTTGGTTTTGCCCGTTTCGTTGCTTCACTCTCTGTCATTTGATGATCAACAATGATCTAAACATTTTACAGAATTAAAAAGAACTGTGTGTATTAGTTGTGTATTTTATTTTACGCAAATTGTTATTCTTCGTCTTATTATTATTATTATTATTATTATTATTATTATTATTATTATTATAGTAGTAGTAGTAGTAGTAGTAGTA
>JAODUO010001143.1:90000-97500 GCA_025642075.2 Ridgeia piscesae | reverse complement strand
TATGTGACCGTCTGTCCTAGTTGTCAGTCTGTTCTATGTGACCGTCTGTCCTAGTTGTCAGTCTGTTCTATGTGACCGTCTGTCCTAGTTGTCAGTCTGTTCTATGTGACCGTCTGTCCTAGTTGTCAGTCTGTTCTATGTGACCGTCTGTCCTAGTTGGCAGTCTGTTCTATGTGACCGTCTGTCCTAGTTGTCAGTCTGTTCTATGTGACCGTCTGTCCTAGTTGTCAGTCTGTTCTATGTGACCGTCTGTCCTAGTTGGCAGTCTGTTCTGTGTGACGTTATATTCTACATGACGGCTCGTTCTTTGTGACGGCTTGTTGTGGTGAAGTCCAGTTGTGTATGGCGTCCTGCGATGCGAGGTTCTGCTGCGACGAGTGTCCTCTCTAAGTGACAGCATGCGTTGTTCGCTTAGGCGGCTTACGCTACGGCTCACTGACTAGATGTCCCGTCGGAATACGTAACAAGGACCGTGACAGTGTCCGCCGAAACAGCAGCGAAGCGGTACATCGATTGCGTTTTATGCCGGGCGGACCTGAGTGGTGGATATGACGCCGCGGGCCGTCAGAGAAATCTGCTTACACGACATGTATATAAACAAGGCCACAGACTTCTCATGGTGGAATTATATCAAACGACATAAACAGTGCAATATCGTTCGATGTTACCAAGAAATATATGTAATTGTTGGCTATGTTAGCATTATTTGTCATTCTTCATTGATATGTGTCGTTACACAGGACTGCGGCTATGTTATTTCGTTCCGTTATTACCCACGTATCGATCTAACACCGACAACACATGTTGAGTTTGAGATTAGCGATTAATAGCAGTAATGACTGTTTTGCGATGTTAAGTCGCTGGCGACGGTTCGAATGATGAAAGAAGATTGATTTACAAGTATTTTGTGTCCGGATAAACAGCCGAAAATTGCTTTCCCCAGACATTCGAAAATCGTCGGCAATAAGTATTTCCACGCTCTGATGTTTACCGGACGTTATCAGATTCTTGCACTGAAAACGTTTTCGCGTGAACAGCGAATTTGTGGCGCGGAGACGTCCAATCAATAATGGCGGAGAACGTTGAAAGTGGTCGAGTCTGTCATCTGTTTCTGTCTATACCAGCTGTGTCTTCTTCCACTCTATCTAAAACCGATCTGTGTTTTGTCTTTGACACAGACATCTGGGTGTCAATGGCATCCATCATTTCACCATAAATAAATAAATAAAACTAAAATAAAATGAATACAAATAATTATGTTAAATTTGACAGCTGCAGCGTTTTCGTGAAATGAAGACAAAGTCTTCAAATATCATGTCACTGAAGTGCAATATGCAAAACGTATTACATTGTGACGAGTGCATTTGAATATAATATTTCTCTCTTAACGGCGAACCATATCCGGTGGAATCGACTGTACGTAATGTGCCTGGGTGATCCTTCATTCACTGTCAACAATATTACTATCTATAGAAAATATTTTGCATAATAAAGACGCCAGCAAGAGCTCGTTTGTGGATGTGACATGTTGAAAGAGGCAGCTGTGCACACGTTTAGTGTTTGTCATACCCCTGGGAATGGGAACATTTTGAGTAAAACGCTCCTTTTGTATGTTTTATTCAAAATGGTCTCCGTGACACGTATGTGCGTATGATACACGCATACAAGAAGGCGAGTCTTTAAGTAAGGACAAATATTGATTGCGATTATTAAACTTTACTACTCAGCCACGTTTTATACATTAAACGCACACGCACACGCACACGCACACGCACACGCACACGCACACGCACACGCACACGCACACGCACACGCACACGCACACGCACACGCACACGCACACGCACACGCACACGCACACGCACACGCACACGCACACGCACACGCACACGCACACGCACACGCACACGCACACGCACACGCACACGCACACGCACACGACACGCACGCACACGCACACGCACACGCACACGCACACACACACGCACACGCACACGCACACGCACACGAACACAAGCACACGCACACGCACACGACACAAACACAAACACAAACACAAACACAAACACACAGCACACACACAAACACAAACACAAACACAAACACAAACACAAACACAAACACAAACACAAACACAAACACAAACACAACACACACAACACAAACACAAACACAAACACACACACAACACACACACAACACACACACACACACACACAACGCAGTGTTGAGTTGTGTGCGAGTGCATAAAGAAAATGTATAAAAACAAACGTGTCGGTCATCCACTCTTAATGAGGTACTAAACAGTGTTAAGACAGCCGATCATGTCCATGAGAACATACCCCCACGGTGATGGCAGGTATCACATACCCCCACGGTGATGGCAGGTAGCACATACCCCCTCGGTGACGGCAGGTATCACATACCCCCTCGGTGATGGCAGGTATCACATACCCCCTCGGTGATGGCAGGTAGCACATACCCCCTCGGTGACGGCAGGTATCACATACCCCCTCGGTGATGGCAGGTATCACATACCCCTTCGGTGATGGCAGGTAGCACATACCCCCTCGGTGATGGCAGGTGTCACATACCCCCTCGGTGATGGCAGGTGTCACATACCCCCTCGGTGATGGCAGGTATCACATACCCCCTCAGTGATGGCAGGTATCACACACCCCCTCGGTGATGGCAGGTATCTCTGCATTAGAGCGGGCCACAGTGTCGACGTCACGCCGGTGATGAAAGACACACAGGCGGCACACGGCCGGCGGACGGAACTCTGTGCACGTAGATGCCACCGAGGCGGCTACCTCGACACACCAGTCAACAGCCACCACTACCGCCATCATCATCTGCCACTTTGTGGTAGTCTCTTGAAAGGTCGCAGGCGATATTGTCGGCGACGGTAAATGTCGACATTTCATTTGCTGACTGTAGCTTTCAGATACTATTGATGGTGTGGTTTAGACGATTAAATATGTATCAAAGTGTACAGCAAATGAAATGTCGACATTCAAGCACGCCGACAACATCGCTAGCGTTCTTTTAAGAAAAATATATTATAAGATTTACCTGTCACCTACGCATGGGATGAAAACAAATTTTGTTGTTTCTGCGTCACCCGGCGATGTACGTAGTCGGAAAACAGATGGGATTCCCCCTATAGGGCGCTATTGCCGACTACAGCGTGATAAACAGTACAGTTTGCGCAGACACCAAACAAACTGTTTTTTCTTCAAGAACACCAATCAACACTTTGTGGCTTTCCTTAACAAAACACAATGTAGGCATTGCTCTGCATCCTTTCTTGACTTCTTTGTTGCAATTATTGTGTTTTCGGTTCATTGGTGGTTGTCTGCTAAATAATGGTCGACTTTGGGTTTTGGTAATGGTCGACCATGGTCATTTTTCCGGTTACGTTATGGATGATTTTGGTGTTGGCTTTGCAGTGGTCATCTGTGGTTCTCGATTAGTAATTGTCGACTGTGGCTCTCAGCGTGGCAATGAGCAACTATGGCTCTAGTATAGAAACGGCTGGGAGTCGACTCTGACACTCCGTTCAATAACAGTCGTCTTTGAACTCAGTAAAGTTCGACTGTCGTTTGTTTATTATTCAGAAATGCTCCACAGTCGCTCTCATAATGTCCACCAGTCAACACTGAATCGTGATCGACCGCAATTCATTGGTGATGAGAACATACAAGTTGAAGTCTGGATTGATGACGATTTGATGACTGTGCGTGGGCCCCTGCCCACGACAGAGCTAGCCGAGTAGCAAATAAGGAACCGATGTTGCAGGGCCAGATGTAAAGTGTAATCACGCCGACCAGACAAAAAGAGAAATGCAGTCGGGCTTTTAATCTTGTTTAATATGATGACCGGCTACTGATGAATACCATTATACGTGGACTGACTGGCAAGACACATATAGAACGTGTCCTTCCGCATAGTGACCACACAAGACGAATGGCAGACGAAGGCGATACTCTTGATCATCAAACAAGATATTATTTTATTATACCAGTTCGTAGGCCTATGCGTTATACATATCATTATATAATTGTTCAAGACATTGTGTTTTTCATAAGTGTATGTTAAGAAGTACCGCCTGTACTGCTCCGTAACGTGATACACTGATTCATTTGAAATAAATAAGGTAATGAGTTATAATTCAAACATAATATTCTATATTACTTATTATGTTTAGACGTTATGACAAATATGTTATCTCAGTGTTATTCGTATGTATGAACAGGTTTTGATTTGATAGGGTTGAAACGCCTCAAACCTTTGGTTCCAACTTTTACGACGTTATTGTGAATTTTATTTCCAATTGTCCGCCGTCACGTTTTTCACCAAAGTACGTTATTGTATAATGTGTCAAATAGATCCTGAAGCTTCTGTATAAAACATAATCTACATATCTATTGAATTTGTTTGCTTGATGACATCGTAAAACCACGCCAGCTGTACCCCGTGTAGTGGACGCGGGAAGCTGGTTAACTGTCGCCATATCACTACAAAGGTATTCGTAACTGTTGTTTGCTGCTAAGTCACTGATATATGCCGCAATATTTATCAGACACAGAGATCAATACATCGCTTTTACTGTGTGCAAGCGACCACCTCAAGTTCTGGTTGGGAATTTGCATGATAAGCGTTTCTACGCAATGGCGTGTCCATTGCAAATAAAGATCTCCACCGCTCTGATACTGCCGAGCTATTGCGCTTTAGCGCTGCGTTGACACACACACTCACGCACGGCAAATATACTCATATCATCCACTTGTGTTTTTACGACCGACATTATCCATGAAAGCGACCGTTTGAACGCGAAAAAATGAAGTGAAGCAGATATTCACCATGGTAATGGCATGGTTATATGCTCTAAGACCATATGATGTGGTATCGATGCATATCTGTGGGTTGTGGGTGGCGGTTTGTCGTCTACATTACTCGCATGTGCTGTCCAGGAGTATATCTCTCCGAGGACAAACACCATAGTTATATGTCACGACACTCAGTGTCAGTGTCTCTTGTGGCCTGTTGACAAGGCCTAGAAGAACGGCGTGAACGATAACACGGCAAATGTTACGTTACTTTACCCTTGCGTTTCAAAATTTGTATTTCGTTTCAATTGCGCTACGTCGGTCGTATCAGTAACAATAGCGTGGGAATATATTACTACAATTTTTTGGTATAACAGTGCATAGAGGTAGCGGCCATGTGACATGTGATACATTCGTGGTCTCTGTTCTATCTATCGTCTCCTTCTAAAGATCATTGTGGGCGACGATTGCAACAATAAATTGTAGCCTATAAATCGTGATCTCCATTGGTCTATTGGCCGTGTGGGTGCGACGCAGGTTCTGTTGCAAACGACGTCAAGGGAATTATGGCCGGTGTATAATTAGTTCTAGATTAGGTCGTCTTTCTTGATAATGGTGATATCATAATGCTATGATCGTTACCATATAACACCCTGGCATATCACGTTGTCATGTAGATTAGCACAATATCGCAACCAAACGTTCTCATTTGTTGTGTCAAGCAAAATAATTGCAGACGTCGTTGGCGTAGACAGAATACCGCACTCCCACGATGTAGCGTCTGTCAGTAATGACGTCCATATGACTAATCAACCAATATGAACACGAATACTCAGCCACGTATGCGTCGACTGTTGCAGGCACAACAAAACGCTTCGATTTAATCAGAATATAAAACCAACGAGGCCAGGAACGACGCATCAGGTTAATCAAGTGAGACCATTCTAATCTAAATAGCAATCTGTGCGCTCCATGTCACAACTGCTGGGGTCAAACGTCAGCTGGACCCAACATCGGCACCAGGCATTGCACGACATCGGTTCACTGCGCGGTCACTTCTAAGAGAAGGCTTTGATGATCAAAGTATATGTACACGTGCATGTCAAAACGCAACCAGACTGTCTGTCAGGTCGGGAGTCTGCCACGTGTGTTCCCTACGAGCTATGCTACAATTAACTTAACACTTAACTGACGTGGTTGTTATGTTACGTAGTTCAGATCTCGGCACGAATGAACGTGGGCGGCAGGTTCAATGGAACCTGTCAATGTGTAGCTCAGTGCCTCGTGATGTATTGCCACCGGAACGTGTGCGTTATGGTCGGCTGTCTTATAAAGCATTCAGTTGTTCAGCATTATCATCCAGCTGGCTGGTTCAAGTTGATCAATTTCGCAAAAATTCTGAAGACAACAATTTCTGAGCGTGTTCCAAAAATGCCGCTTGAAATAATTACACTATTCAAGTGCCATAATGTTGTTAAAATGTTAAACTAAATGTCACAAAACATGTTGAAGAAGCTTTGAGTATTGGTACAACAGTCCTTTGGTATGCAAGAAGGATTGTACAGGATGCAAGAGATGTAACACATAAGTATGTAAAATATTATTATTGTAAAATAACAGTATGTAAAAGGTCATTATGTAGAACATTGCTATGTACAAGCGTGGAACAGAAATATGTGGAAAAAACAATGTATTTAAAGATAAGCTATACGGAATTACGTAAAGAATACGTAGATGTGTTTAGTAAACTTACGTAGATCACACATAATATGTACAACACACGCATGCATAGCTGACTCATGTATAACACTGGGACATGGAACAGACGAGTTATATTTAAGTAGAGAGAAGAACTAAGTGAGAAGAGCTGAAGACCACAAAACAGATGCATGATAACATCACTTACTCAGAGCTAAACTGCATCAGAGTTACTGTGAGTGGGCCGCTGACCAGACGCCACCGGCAGGGCCGCTGACCTGACGCCACCGGCAGGGCCGCTGACCTGACGCCACCGGCAGGGCCGCTGACCAGACGCCACCGGCAGGGCCGCTGACCTGACGCCACCGGCAGGGCCGCTGACCAGACGCCACCGGCAGCAGTCTACGGCGATGAGCCAACTCACGACCTCCTCTCAGTGCAGTCTTGTCGAGCACTAATGAACGTCATCCTGGCAAAAACAATGCGTTAACAAAAAAAATCTAGTTTTAATAATTCGACAGCTTCGTGACGTCAGTATCTGATTCCTCTCATTGTTTCCGCTGAAATGGCAATGACTAGACTACATGAGTAGTTAAGACAAATGCTACCCAGCTGTTGAACGTGACAGGATGGAAGGTCATGATCGCCATCAGCAGCGGCAGCTGAAGAAGAAGATTCATAAATGGTTGTTGTTTTTGGCGAGTGAGGTGGACATATAACTGCCGGTTCCTGGGAGCTTTACATTTAGTGAACAGGCCAGCAGTTGGCAATATCGAACATGTCAGGATCGCACTGGACGACAACCAGCCATCTGTGAAAGGGCTTTAATTATTCTCGCGCAGCGGCCATTATTAATTGTTGTGTTTTTCCATCGAAACCAATGTTAATTGTCAGATCATTCCACATTATGAATAGGATTATGATTTGATATTAGTAAAAATGTACGTTTTCATTGTTGGTTTGTGATATA